>JANTPM010000006.1:34277970-34288792 GCA_025434745.1 Erythroxylum divaricatum | reverse complement strand
GAATTGAGAGAACCATCGATGATGGTTCCTCACTGAGTTCGCAAAACTCACCCAAAATTTGCAATTATTTTTCAGGACTTAGAAGAATACCCCGTTAGGTAATGGGCGTATGACATCTGCTGGTTAATGAAATAGAGGAGTGGTCGGGATCAGTTCGCGTCTGCATTAGTGTATTTTTTATTTTCTGAAATTTTGTATTAAGATTAGGTCAATTTGTAAAGTCAACATACTGAAATAAATTGTATTTATGAAAAGGGCCCCGAGGACATTGAATTGTTTATGTAAGTTGTCTTCCGCATAAATTACAATGTGTGTGTGTGTGTATGTGTTAAAATAAAAAAAATTGTACTGAGTTTTGACTGAGTGATGTAGCACGTCACCCTCACAGGGCACGGATTCGGATATCACCATCGATGTCGAGTTGGGGTCATACGGGAGTGGGGTGTTACATTTAGGTGGTTTCAGAGCCCAGAAGTACGAACGTATCTGGGCAATTTCAGAAATAGGGGCAAGTGACATACATTCAAGTCATGTCATAGCAGACCGTAGTAACTGATCCCTAGTCTGAGTCGTATTGGTATGCGTCAATGATTAAGTGTGAGAAAAGTGACGATATGTCAGAAGTTGTGCCAATGAAGGTTTATGGGCAATTAGAAATGAGAAAAGAAAAATGGATAAGAATAAGCATATTGTACTGTGGTTATAAACCATTGATTGTGCTACGAATGTGAATACGTTGGCATGAGTTGATTTAGGAAAGAAGTGATCTCAAAATGACTAATGAGACTTAAAGTGTAGAAATCGAGTTGAAAGAAAGCGATGTTTGCGATAATCTGGAGAGGTCAAATGTGGACATGAGAAGAAAATTGGTTAACAGTGATGAGAGTTATTAGTACCGGAAACCAGTTAGTCCGCCACTTGGCAATTTTTTTGGTCCAAGAATTTTTCCCGAAAAATTTCAGAAAAAATTTCTAAAAATCCCCAAAAATGGAAAACACACAAAAATCTACTCTAATTCAATTTTTGAGCACAAATAACACATTTTTCACAATAAACATACATGCCAGGAAATGTCATGAATGCATGTACAATCATGTTCATATAGAAAAATTACAAGTTATGTATATATGGAGGCCATATTATGCATGAACATGCCGAGACTAGTTTACACACTCATAACCCGTCCCGAATTACCATTTTACCCTTCCCATCAATGATGGGATGTTACACAAGTGATAAACATATAAAATTGACATGACTCGCCATGTCATCCAGTTAAATAAAAAATTTAACCTCAAATTTTTTTCACAAATTGAAAGTTGAAGTATTTTAGCATCACTTTTTAAAATTTGAATTAATATAGCAAAATTGAGTAAATTTTGAGATTTCTTTTACAACTAATCCTAGAATAAGCAATAAATCATTAAGATGTTAGTATGAGTTTGAGTCAATGTTAACTAGAGAGTTAACATACATGCTAGTTTTGTAATACATTAAATTGTGAATATTTTATTACTATTTTTTTATAGTTTTAGCTAGTATCGCAAAATCAACTAAATACCAAGATTTTAACTATAATATATTTTATAAAAAGTAAATAAATCAGTTGACTTTAACCTAATATGGTAATATAATATATGCAATATGCTATGTTTAATTATTGTTTAAGAAAATACATATTCATGTAATAAAAAGCATTCCCTACTAGATAAGTAATTGAAATTTATCCGAGACATAGAAAAAAGATACCTAGTACTGAATAATTATGAGATATCCTATAACCTAATTTGCAAAATATTAACATAGAAAAATGATACATGGTAAAGAAATCTTCATAACAAATAAGAAAGTTGCTTAATCTAAATTTAGACATATTTGCTAGTATGTTTATTCAAACTATTTGAATAAAGATATAATTTTGAAGCTTAATGAAAGGTAAGGGAGTTTACATAAATATAATGCACATACTAGTTTTTTTTGGTATGCAACATACAATTTGTAAAATCATAATAAAAATGAATAAAAAGGATATTTATGAAACATGTAATCATGACCTATTTATTATGATTTAACTAATGAATGCTTAAAAATTGATGAGAATTTATAAATATTTAAAAAATCTATTTGAGTTGGATTTATTGATGAATTTGTTATTTATCTCATTATATCCCAAAACTATGGTTAATAAAACCTCTTAAATTACAAATATTTTATTACAAAGTGAAGTATAACTAGAGTGCATTTTAAGAGTTTGAAAGTGGATACAAAAAATCTTTAGGTTTGTTAATACAAAAAGGAATATCCCTTTTTTGTTGGTTGTATCTAGTGATAATTTTATTTCAATGCTTCCAATATTTATCTTGTGCACTTAATTTCTTCAGAAATATTGTTAGAGCTAAATACACAACTAACTAAAATAGTTACCACGTCAATATTAATGGGTAATTTTATTCTTAGAAAACTTAATGAAAGAGGAATCAGTCCTGTTTAGAAGTAAAGGGTAAACAATATTCTTCTTAAATAAAGTTTGACAAAATTTTTGAATAGTAAAAAATGGAAAAGAAAAAAAATGACCAAAGATAAGAAAGTAGTTAAAAGCTTATTATATTAGTACGATTTGACTCTATTTGATATATAATGTTATTAATAATATTATCAATGAAAATTCACCGTATCAATCTAAAACAAGTTGGAAGCTCTTTATCTAGTAAAGATTTTGTCCAACATATGAACGACATTTATATCAATTAAAAGATACGAGTAGACGAAAAGATCATAATTAAACCATCTTAACATGTTTAAAAGTCTAATGCATTAACTACATAAAGTTGATGTCAATGTTGAAGATGGAGATAATGCATTTTTAGTTCCTATTTCGTTTCTTGAGTCCTATGATAGTTTGATTACAATATGTTAAGAATATATTAAATCCCAATCATGTATTTCATAGTATTCAAAAGAAGAGAAAATTTGTAGATGAATAAAAAATGAGTGTTGATTCTTGATGACATTTGAAGGGAGATGAATTGTGTTTATTCACTTTTTACTATATTTGTAAACTAATGAATAAATTACTTATTTTAATGTATGGTTATGAAAAATTCATATAAAAATTATAACAAACACCATAATTGTAAAAGAGAGTGGGAAAATAGAGATAATATCAATTTGTAATGATTTGGCTAGTTTGGCCAAATAGTCCTTAAGTTTCATCCATTTTACAAGCTCTACTTAGAAGTTAATATCTTCATCCTTCAATGGGTGAAGAGTAGCCTTCCATAGAACATCTTCTTTATCATAAGTGAGGAAGAAACCTTTACAAACTTCTTGCCTTGTCATAGGTGAAGAGAAATTCATCAAGGCATTATGGAAGGAAAAATTGCAAAATATGATCCAATTTATCATAACTGATGGGTTAACATATTGTTTAACTCCACTTTGAAATATGGAAATAAAATCTTGATTTATCCAATTATCTATCGAGTGATGAAAAAGATTCAATAAAAGACAAAAAATCAATTAACTGTTCTTTTCAAGTCTTGTTCAAGGTCAAAGGGAACAATCAAAAAGTGTACTTTAAATAATTTCTTCAATTGTAATAATTACACAATCATATAAATCAAAAACTCCCTTTTTTTAATTCACACTAATAAATAAAGACTTATGTATGTTATGTCATGTAAATATGCACTCTTTAGTCTCTGAAGGTTTTTTGCAACTCTCTAATATGATAAAGGTTCTTTTCAAAACTCATTTATGGTCTATTTATACTCAAAACTAAATAAAGAATGGTTATTAGACACACAAACCATCCATTATAACAAATAGTATTTTGACATGTTTAGCTAGCCAAATACTCACTTTGAAGCTTACATAGCCCCTAGCCTAATAGACACCGCCTAGTATTTAATTCTTTTCTCCTTTCTCTTTTAGCAATCTAAATCCTTAGGCTAGTTGAATCCTTTCCAAAATCTAAGTCAAACTTTTCAACTCTCAAATCTTTTCAAACATAAAACACACCCATTTGATGAAAACTTGATTAAGAAATACTTCAAAAAAATGGCAAAGTTGGTTTGAATATGAAAATTTCTTTAGAGATCAAAACAGTTTACCTTTTAATTATGAAAAGATTTATATTAGGCCTTATATACAAATAATCATGCAATAATTAATCCTCTAGTTCATTGAAATGACTAAAATAGTTATAAAAAATATTACAATAATTTGCTTAAATCTTGATCTACTTGATTCCTCGTTATTCTTGTTTTATTTATAATATTAATTTTATTCTGATCCTACCAAAAATTGTTTTATTTCCTAACAATAAAAAATGAAAGGAAGAGATGGAGGGTTAAAGGTACTTGCAAGATACCAGCTCACTAAATTTCGTATCATTGACAAAATGAAAAGTAACCAAGTTGTACGATTTGATCAAATTTCATGGAAAAGTTGGAAGCTTTGATCAATTTCAGGGAAGTCAACTTTTGCCAAGCCGAAATATCTTACTGCTGGGATTGTTTTCCAGTGGAAATAGGTGTTACCTCCCCTGAATTTGGCAAGCATGAGGCAGTGGAGAGCCCACAGTCACTGCAGAGTCGTCGTTGACAGAAACGGAGTCCGAGGCAGAGTTCTTGTCACTTGGCTTTTCTAAAACAATGAGATAGGCACTCTTATCTTCAGGTGCATCAATCTGTGAAGAAGCCTCTTGAAGTTGCAGAGCATATTCCAAGTTCCACAGGACATCTCCCATTCCGGGTCTGTCTACACCATGTTCTGCTAAACATTTCTCCGCGGCTTCTACGTATTTTTTCAGTGACTCCGGAGAGATTGTCCCCGCAATGTGAGGATCAATTATCTTCTCAATCATTCCCTTTCTGTGCCAGTGCATTGCCCAATCGGCCAAATTAACTTGTTCCCTAGGCAACTTAGGGTTTATCACAGGCCTTGCGCATAACACCTCAAAGAGTACTACTCCGAAAGAGTAGACATCAGATTTCTCAGTGAGTTGTTGCCTCCTGAAATACTCTGGATCAAGATATCCAAAGCTACCCTTCACTGCGGTGCTTACATGACCCTGCTCCATCGGTGCATCCTTCGAAAGGCCAAAGTCGGATACTTTTGCGACGAAGTTCTCATCGAGAAGAATATTTGTGGTTTTTACATCACGGTGAATAATGCCTTGTGCCGCACCAGTGTGAAGATAATGCAGGCCTCTAGCAGCACCAATGCAAATCTCTAACCGTTGTTTCCATGATAGTGGAGGCTTGTTTGAACCATAGAGGTGATCGCGAAATGGACCATTAGCCATGTATTCATAAACAAGAATCATCTCAGATTGTTCATCCGAGAAGCCAATAAGAGATACAAGATGGCGATGCCTTAGCTTGGACAGCATTTGTATCTCTGTCTGGAATTCATTTATGCCCTGCTCTGAGCTCGGATTTCCTCTTTTTATAGCAGTCCTAGTTCCATCCTCCATCACTCCGAGATAGACTTTTCCAAACCCACCAACACCAATTACTGCCTTTTCATCGAAATTCTGTGTCGCGTTCTGCAATTCATGTAATGTGAAGTACCTTCCCAGACCTTGATTAGAGAAGTAACTAGAGTGACCACTCTTGCTCTTCCTGGAACCAAAGATGCTTGATCTCCTAGTGCTGCTCTTACTGGACAAGAAACTCGACTGACCGGCGTGCAGCGGGAGGAGCCATGATGAGAAGCTGTTACGTCTCTGCCAATCTTGGGGCCTCTTATGCCAACGTACGAAAACTATTGCAAGTAGAAACATGGCTGTTGCGCCCATTACAAGGCCAATTCCTGCAACAATCTTCATTCTTTTTCCTCCAGAAGATACATCGGCGCCAAATAAACCACCCAAGTTCGCCTCTGGATCACTCATCTTTATAACCTCCAGTCCGTTGAGAATAGCGTTAGGCGTGCCCGAATCCAAACCAGAAGCAGGACCAACCTGAATCCTGACAGAGCTATTCTGTATAGATGATGCATTGAGAATAAAATCTATGTAGTATGCAGTGGAAAGTGCATTGTTGATAGATGAGAGGTCAAGAGCAGACATGCCCATCAAGTTGTTTACATACACATTGAAGTACAAATCATTAAGGGCCTTGCTCACAATGTCACAGAAGTGCATTCTGATCAAATAGGAGAATCCTGGATGAACATTCATCTCCCAGGTGAGATTGAAATTTGGTTGCAGTGTTTCGGAATCGGCCATCTCATCCGCAGTTGCGTAAACCCAGTTAGGAGCAATGTAAGGAGTTGCACTTGCACCACTCTGTGGATATTTGACTACACTAGGATCAACATACACATTTTGAGCCCCTTGAGGAAAGGTATTATGCGTAACATCAGAGAACCACGTTCTTGACAACGTATCATTTTTCGGAGTTATCACTGGCCCTCCAACATTCAACCTATAAGAAACCTCGAATGCATACTTGGACAAGCCATTGAAAGTGCCACCTTGAGGAACCGTTGAAGCTGTGTCGGAAATAAGACCGTCAGGAGCCGAGACCACCTCAATGGCATTGACAAATGCAAAAGAATCTTTCTGGGGCTTGAAGACAAGAATTAGTCTGTCACTTGCAACATTAACTAGATATTCCTTGAACGCCGATTTTTTATCATTTGACACAGAGAAGTCTTTCAAGAGAACAAACTTGTCTGTGCTGACGCTGAAAACTGCACTGGTTAGATTGTATTGGGGATGAGGAAGGGGGAAAAAGTAAAGACGAATCCAGTGCAACCCTTGACAGGAGATATGAAAGCTATATTTTGAATCCACAAGCAATATCCTTACAGTGCGGTACAAAGGAAGAGCTGTGGGTGGAGTAGAAGAAGAGACAGAAGATATATTTGCGGGAATGGAATCGACTGAAACTTTCACATCTTCACTGGTTTCAAGATAGTTTCGGGAGGAAGAATCGGACGTGAAGGTTCGACCATCGTCAAGATTGGTATCTTCTGATGATCCACAATCAAGCAGATGTTTATCAGGAGGAGTATATGGATCAAATTTTGCATTGGCAAGAATGATGAAACAAATGAAAAGAATGGGAAGGGAGGAGAAGGGTCGAGGCCTAAACAGCCTGTGATTCTCTCCTCCCATTATCATGACTCAGTGTTAATGGGGGCCAACGGTGCAGTTAAAGGGGAGGAGATGAGGGTACTGGTGGTGTTGACCGCGGAGGCGACATTGGTGGCCGAAGGCTCTGCAAAACCAACCAGAAAAGGAGGGACTAATGTGATGGTTGTGTGATGAAAGTGGGGTGATAAAAACTGCTGGTTGATGGATGGATATGTGAGTTTTAAGGAAGAGATGAAGAGGAATTGAGATAGTTGGAAACCAGTAAGTGAAGAACGTGCAGGGTGGTCTGGTGATGGTACGAAGATTGGTTCTTTTTAGGGGTGGTTGTTTTGTTTATGTGTTTTTGGTGGATGGATATGGCGGAAGAAGACTTGGTAAAGAGACAGAAACTTCTGTTTAACTCGGAGTAGCGACCTGTGCGTTGGACCTTTAAAGCCTCTATTGCTTCTCTGTCTTGGTGTAACTACGTGCTAACTAACAGCAAGTTCATGTCCTAATCATGTGTTGTGCAGCATGATTTTTTCATACGCTATTTTAGTCCATATTATTATTCAACAGGCAGTTACGATATAAGCTTATTAGGAAAGTCACCAAACTTTGGAATAATGAATTTTGTTTAGTTGTTGAATATGGACATGTTAAGCATTAATTCTGAATGCTAATGTTGCTATTCCAATTGCAGTTGCTGATAGATGTTCTAAACTACTAAAAGATGATGTTAATTGCAATTCTCAATCTTATAAAAAGAGCTAGGACAGGAAAAAATAATACGATTTACAGCTAATGTCAATACATCATGCTTCCTTGTTCACTGTTCAGCCGTTCTGAGATCTTATCCTCTGTCAACATTGAGTAGAATTGATATAAATTATTATTTTCCTTAAAGAAGAGGAAGTAAATTAACTGAGAATCGTAATTGTCGTTGAAAGGAAACAGAGTTTTAGCAAATCCTCCTAACCACTATTGGCGTGGTGCTGGAGATCAGCGTCAGTGTTCACACGAACATTAGGCCCCAAAGAAGTGAAACCTGTGCTGCTGAGCCTGAGCCTGAGCCTGAGCTGGGAACATAACCGGGTCCAAATTTTACTTGCTCCAACCCAAATCCAAATGGCTCTTTTTTTTTAGAGGTTTTAGGCTTGACCCCTTCCCGTAAAAGCCCATTCACCTAAACCTATTTTTGGGTCATGCGCTCACCCAGACCTAGGAAGTTTCATTAAATCCAAAATTATTTCTAAAATAAAAACTAAATCCTTGTTTGTTAAATAACTTATCAGCCATTTTTTAGCGAATTGAAACATTTTAATTGTTTTACCATATCAAATTATTGATAATTATATTTGGTAATCAATTGAAGGAAAACACACCTAAATTGAGGGATTAAAATATTATTATATCCAAAAGTTATTATAAATTACTATAGAGATAAAGATAGCGGTAGAGATACAGATAGAGATAGAGATAGAGATAGAAATACAAATAAAGATAGATAGAGTTAGAGACAATAATTTTATTATTTAAATTTAATATTTTTAATTTTAATTTTTAAAGTTGAATTAATATCAAATTTGAGTCAGAATATATAAAGAGTTATCATCCCATTATATACATCTTCCTTTAACTTTGAAATGACAATGTCAACTTCTTTTACTCTATTTAAATTCTTATGAAAATATTAAAAAAAACTAAAATATAGTAACCATGTCCTTATAAATCCTTTTTTAATATAAAGTCATACCCTATAAGTCATTTCATACAAAAACAATTAATTCTAAACAATTAATTTATCAAACATCTTTAAATAAATAGTTGATATTATCTGCTAATCAAATCAACTATATTACCGTTGATGGAATCAACTAACAGCTAATACAATACGTTAATTATTAAATAGGGCCTAAATATGGCCATGTGAAGCTGATTAGTTCAACAAGTTAATCGAGAGATCGAAACACTAAAACCTCTTAATTAAAATCAATCATTTTAATTAAATCGCTTCAAATTTAGACTTTGGGATAGTTTTCTATTTCACCATAATTTTACAAAAGACTATTCTATTTTTAAGGCTTCCCAATTTTCACTAAAAGTTAAAAAAATGGATAATTTATTTCCTTATTTTTTATTTCTTCTACTCATTCTTTTTTCTTCATTTATTCTAAAGTATTATTAAATTATATTTTATTTTTATATTTTGAGATAACTTATAATATACTTTACATAAAATTTGAATAAAGTTTTAATTATGAAATTGTAATATAATATATTGTTAATTCTATTATTAATATTATTTACTCTATTCTATATGAGCATACATTTAAATTATAATTGATAAAAAATAATGTTCTATGTAGCTATCTTTACTTAGGCCCTGTTTGGTAATCAACATATTATATTAGTTGTTAGTTGATTATATCAGTGATTAGCTAACAACGAATTAATATAACTAATTTCACTAACAGATAATATCAGTTGTTTATTTAAAGATGTTTGATAAAATTAGCTGTTTAATATTTGTTATTTATGTGTAAAATGATTTATAAGAGTATGACTTATTCTAGTACAGTTGGTAGCCTAATGTATGCCCAAGTATGCACTAGACCAAACATTACTTTTGTTGTTGGACTTCTGGTTAGATATTTGGCCAACCTACGAACAACCCATTAAAATGCAGTCAAATGAGTGTTGAGATATTTAAAGGGAACTAATGATCATTTGTTTACATTAAAAAAGTCAACAATCTAGATCTTATTGGCTATATGTATTCAGATTTTGCTATTTATCCAGATGATATAAAGTCCACATCATGGTAAATCTTTATGTTAGCAGATAGTGTAGTATCGTAGAAGGGTGTCAAGCAGACATTGGTGTCTTCTTTGATTATGTTTTCAGACTTTGTGGCATGTTATGAGGCTGCTACACAAGTGGTTTGGCTTAGGAACTTGATTTCTGAGTTGTCTATGGTTTATTCAATGACTACACTCATTCAATTATATTGTGATAATCTTTCTGTTGTATTATTCAATAATAGCAATAAGAACATCACAAGGTCTAACCATTTGAAAGTCAAATATTTGACCATAAAGGAATTGATACAGAAAGATGACATTGAGGTGGGGCATTTAAGGACTGAGGATATGCATATTGATCCTTTAACTAAAGTACTTCGCCCACTTATTTTTTAGAGACATGTATATTGTTGGATCCCGTTTTCGAGACCCAACTACTTAAACACTTAACGCTCATACGCTACTCTTGAAGCGGAACAAAAATCGATAACCAAAGCGAATGCAACGAAACAAGTGCGAAGCTAATAGAATCGAATACCAATGAGATCAAAGATTCAAATCGAACGTAATTGCGGAAACAAAAGTGAAGCGAAATAAGAAACTTATTCAACTCTTGACAAACATGCGAAAAAGAAACGGATCGGATTCAAACTTGGAATCGAAATATATATATGAAGTCAAATTGAATAGCATGACAAGTGTTCGACATCCGGGATTAATAATCTTAAGGAAGCGTCGCGTTGGATACCTTAGACTTGACCTATCCGAAACGGTATAATTTTTTTTTTCCTTCTTGCTTTCTTATACAATGTATTTCATCTATCATACTTGGAAACTTATCCTTAAACTCATATTAATCTCAATTTTCTTGATTCTTCTTAATCATCCTATTCGTATTTCTTATCATAACCATCTCATACTCATATCAATA
>JANTPM010000006.1:34200909-34238309 GCA_025434745.1 Erythroxylum divaricatum | reverse complement strand
TACTTTATGCATGTATGCACATATCCAATTTATAATACATGCATCACTATAGAACTTCATATGTCTAAATTTCACCACTTGAAACCAATTATAAACAATTTATACACAATTTACACTTCTATGGCACAATCCAAATATTTCGAACACCTGTAGTCCGAAATCAATCAAAACAAACACATAGAATCCATCCTTAACTCCTCATGGTATAAATGCATCTAATATTAAACACATAAAGGCTGAGGAACCAACTAGGTTACTCACCTCAGAACTTCCTCCCTACCGCCAGGAAGTTTCACCTACGTCGAACGATTGACGATCCACTTGAGCCTCTATAACAATCAAAATATAAATACCATCACTACTTGTACCAATTCCAATACTCAATTATACATATGTATCGAATAATGTACGTACTATACATGTTATGACAATTCTGACACTAATCCGAATTTTCCCCAATCTCAATTCTAATTCCCGAATCCATAATCTCCAAATTGAATTCAATCCATAACCAATTGAATCATCGAACTCCTAAATCTCCAATTTTAAAACCTCCAATTTACAATTTCGAAAAAACAACATTCCTCGCCGCGGCGAACCAAACCTCCTTCGTCGTGGTGAACCCTCGCGTACGTCGCGACGTAACCCTCTCCTGCTCGTCGCGGCGCGCCTTCCGCGCTCGTCGCGGGCGTGCGAGGCCCAACTACTCGTCGCGGCGTATATTAAATTATTCGTCGCGACATGCAATCGCAGCAACACCCAAAAACCCAGAAATTTCCAGATTTCTGATATCAATCCATTAAAATCCCTTCTAAACACTCTAAAACAACATTCTACACTTAACACAAATCATTCCTAAGCTTAGATCCACCAAATAATCATTATTCAACAATTACCCAAAATCAAAATCACATTTTCCCCAAAACCTATATCATCCAAAAATTCCTAACTTCTTAAACCATTAAATACTCAAATCCATAAACAATTTTCAACTATGTAAAACATAAAGAAACAATAACTTACTTGATTAAGCTTCTAATCCTTCCAAATCACCAAGAGAATCCAAGTCTCAAGCTAAAACGACACCCACGGCAACTCCAAAACCCAAACCCATCTTCATCATCTTCAACACCAAACTAAATGATAGATTCAAGGATGGAAGAAGAAGCAACTAACAAGAAGGAACCAAGAAACAATCGAGAGAGAAGATCACGATGAAGGGAGGAGAAATTTTCTTCTTTCAAAGGCAAAGCATCGTGATTGCCAAATTCAAAGAAGGAAGCTTATAAACTTAAGAGACTTAAGGCTTGTTTGGCAAATCTAATTGCCACAAGTCCAATCCGAACAACCTCAATTCAAATTTCTAATTCTAATTTCTCCTGAATTCCAATGGTTCGGACCCTAATTCCTCAAATCATAATTCAAATTACCTCATATCAATTGTCAATCACATTCGAACCCGGAATCATAATTAATCAGTCACTAAGCCATTTTTCCGGTCCAGACATTACATTCTAAAAATTCCAGAAAAATTCTTATAAATCCTCAAAATTAGAAAACTCTTGACTGCATACTCCAATTTCATAATTCAATTTCCTAAGTCTCATTTCTAACTCAATTTCAATTCTCGAGCCTAATTTGACCTAATTATCACACTTGCCCTAATCATCTCCAAATCTAAGTTATCCACATCAAACCGAAAATATGTCATACATGTATGTACGTACGAATGCCAGTACAATAATTGCCAATTATACATAATTTAATAATGCATGCACATGCACAAATACGTATAAAATGAACTGTACCCATCCCATCGGTGACGGGATGTTACAGCTATGATGCTTATGGACTCTGGTTCTGGTTCTCGGAAGAAGAACTAAAAAAAGAGGAAGAAGTCCAAGAAGCTAATGGGAGGTGTAGCCAAGCAGAAGACAAAAGATAATACACCAATGGGAATATGCTTTCATTGCAACAAAGAAGCGCATTGCAAGAGGAACTATAAAGCCTATATAGAGTAGCTGAAGCAGAAGAATGCATTAGATGCTCCACCTTCTACTTCAATTATGTTATTTGTCATTAAAGTTAATACTATTTCTGGTCATAATATTTGGGTATTAGATACCAGATATGGCTTACTTATATGTATTGATATGCAGGGTCTCATGGATAGTAGACTGCTCAAGAAGGGAGAGATGGACCTATATGTGGGAAATGAAGCAAAAGTTACTGCATTAGTCGTAAGAACCTATGTTTTGTATCTTCCTAGTTGACTAGAGTTAATTTTGGATAATTATTGTTATGTACCTATTGTGACAAAGAACATTGTATCTGTTTCATGTCTTAATAAAAAGGGATTTCATTTAACTTTTTCAAGCAATGGTTGTTCAATTAAGTTGAATGAAATGTTGTATGGTTATGCTATATTGTGCAATAGTATTACATATTAAATATGTGCAATCCAGTTTTAAATATCAATGAAAATAAAATACAAAAATGGGATAACTTAAAATCATCTTACTTATAGCATTGTCGACTTGGCCATATAAGTGAAAGACGCACTGCTAAGCTACACAAGAGTGGTAGCTTAGGGCCATTTGATTATGAATTATATGACACATTTGAATCTTGCTTATTAGGCAAGATGAATAAATTACTTTTTAAAGGAAAAGGTGAACGTGTGAATGAGTTATTAGACCTAATATATTCTAATGTATGTGGTCTGATATCAATTCATGCCATAGGTGGTTTTATGTACTTCATTACTTTTATCGATGATTATTCATGATATGGTTATGTGTATCTAATGAGATACAAGTTTGAAGTATTTGAAATGTTCAAACAATTTAGACATTAAGTAGAGAAACAACATAGTAAAAGTGTTAAGACACTTCGATTAGATTGAGGTGGTGAATACCTGAACAAGGAGTTTCTAAGTTATCTAAGGGATAATGGGATTGTATACCAATGGACTCCACCTTACACACCACAATATAATGGTGTGGATAAAAGGAGAAATCGAACCTGATTGGACATGGTAAGGTCAATGATAGGCTTAACAGATCTACCGAAATCCTTTTGGGCTCATGCACTCAAGACTGATGTTTATTTGATAAACAGAGTCCCTTCAAAAGCAGTTGATGTTACTCCACATGAGATATGGACTAACAAAAAACATGTCTTTCTCATATGAAAGTTTGGGGTTGTCCGGTTTACATAAAGCAGAGTCAATCAGACAAGCTTAAAGTGAAATCTGATAAATTTTTGTTTATAGGATATCCTAAGGAAACAATTGGATATCAGTTTTCCAATGCTTTAGAGCAAAAGGTGTTTATCTCAAGGCATGTTGTCCTTTTAGAGACAGAATTTCTTCTAAAAGAAGACAGTAGGAGCAAAGTTGAACTTGATGCAATTTATGATGCTCAAACAGACACAGATTAACTGCCTGAACTCAAGATTGTTGTTCATGGAGATAAGACAATAGTTGAACCTTCTGACACATAAAATATTTGTAGGATAAGTAGGATAAATAATGCTCCAGAGAGATATGGTTTTGATGTGAGCTCAAGAGAGAGTCGAAAGACAAGTCAACTATCGGATGAACCGTTGACCATACCAAAAAGATTGATTACTCGTGCTAATGCTAAGAGGCTTAGTGAAGCTTTTGGTGGGCTTATATGTACCATGGTTGATGAAGAAAAGGCCTTTGGAGATCAAGTTACAATCAATAACATCAAGGCAATAACACTATTCACGTGTTCTGACTTGGGCCAAATTTCTGACATTGATTCAGGCCAAATCAGCCCAACTTCTCAACATGAAAATTGTAGGTTTTTGTCTAATCTTTCCAATGGTATAATATGCTCCTTAATTGGAGGCCCGTATCCCAAGATATGCTCAATTTACTAAAGGATATTCTGCAGGAAAAATTGTTACGACCTCTTAAGTGACGTTTCGTTTTTCTAGCTAGGTTTTTCTTTTTTTTGGCCCATTTTTGAGACTTTAAAAGGTAGTTTCTCTGTACTTCATAGGGCAGAATACATTGAGAATAGTTCTAGATCACTTTGTGAGGGATTCAATCCTAAAATTCTCTATAAACCGATTTTACGAACATATCAAGTGATTAGTCGGATTGCTTATGGCGTTCTTTCATTGTTAATCTTGGATTAAGGCATCGAAGGATCTTTCGACAACTTTGAATTCTTGAGTTGGGGTTTTGATCCGATCGATCAAGGGGTTCCTAATCGAGTCGAATCTAGGGGTTCCGCGTCAGGTTTTCTCGTAAGTGAGCATAATGACGTATTGCACATAGAGGAAGATGAGCCTACAACCTACGAAGATGCTCTAAAGAGTTCAGAATCTGAAAAATAGCTTCAAGCCATAAAGTCCGAAATGGATTCTATGTTTGAAAACTAAGTATGGACTTTGGTTGACCCACCCGAAGGGCTAAAACCCATAGGGTATAAGTGGATTTTCAAGAAGAAAATCGACACGAATGGTAATGTGATTACCTGTAAAGCGAGGATAGTCACTAAAGGTTATTGTCAAAGATAAGGAGTTGACTACGATGAGACATTTAGCCTTATAGCCATGCTTAAATCCATTAGAATACTCCTAACCATTGCTGCTCATTATGATTATGAGATATGGAAAATAGATGTAAAGACAACTTTCCTGAATGGAAACCTAGCTAAGGATGTGTATATGATACAATCTGAGGGCTTCATATCCAAAGATGGCAAAAAGGTGTGCAAGTTTCAGAAATTCATTTATGGATTGAAGCAAGCATCAAGCAGTTGGAACATTCGATTTAATGCCACAATCAAAGAGTTTGATTTCTCACAAAATCCAAATGAACCTTATGTGTATAAGAAGGTTAATGGGAGTCCTATCTATTCCTTGTGTTATATGTAGATGACATATTATTAATAGGAAATGATGTCTCAAGTTTGCAATATGTCAAAATTTGGTTGTCCCGGAATTTCTCCATGAAAGATCTTAGAGAAGTAACTTATATATTGGGAATAAAGTTTTATACAAAGATATCAAGGAAGTTACTAGGTCTTTCACAGTCAACATATATAGATAAAGTGCTAAAGAGGTTTAGTATGGAGCAATCCAAGAGAGGGTTTTTTTTCCATGACTCGTGGGATAAAACCCTCAAAATATATGTGTCCCAAGACATAAGATGAGAGGACTCGCATGAGTTTGATTCCCTATGCTTCAACAATAGGATCAATTATATATGTTTGTTATGTACAAGACCTGATATATCATATGCTCTAAGTGTTACAAGCATATATCAATCGGATCTTAGTGAGTGTCACTGGGTGGCTGTCAAGAATATCCTAAAGTACTTGAGAAGGACAAAGGATGTATTCTTGGTATATGAAGATGGAGATCTCATAGGGAGCAGGCATACTGATGCCAGTTTTCAATCTGACCAAGATGACTCTAAATCCCAGTCAAGTTAAGTTTTCACACTGAAGAGTGGAGCAGTCAGTTGGAAAAGTTTCAAATAAGAGATGACTACAGACTCAACAACCGAGTTAGAGTATGTTGCAACTACAAAAGCAGTAAAAGAATTTGTTTGGATCAAGAAGTTCGTTATGGAACTTGGAGTGGTTCCAAGCATTGTAGACCTAATACTATTGTATTGTGACAATAATGGGGCTATTGCTCAAGCCAAGAAACCAAGGTTTCATTAGAGGTCCAAGCACGTACTCAAGAGATATCACCTGATCAGGTAGATCATTAATTAAGATGATGCGAAGATAGAGAGAGAGCCCACAGATCAGAGCATAGCTAGTCCTTTAACTAAGCCACTTCCTCAAATGAGATTTGATTCTAGTATACTCACCTGTGGTATTAGATACAAAGGTGATTAGCTTTAGTGCAAGTAGAAGATTGTTATAGTAGTGCTCTAAAGGCAATCACCTTTAGCACTTTTGTACAAACTTTTTTTTGATTGATAAAGTAAAAGGCAATTTTCATTAATTTGATGTTCATTTATTTATGAATTGATTTTGTTCTTAAATCGAATTAATGAAGTCCATGATACGAAACATAACATGAAGGAAATCATGATGAGATCATGATAACGGGATTCCTATCATGTGCAATTATGTTAGTATTCAAATTATCCCTAGTTATAAGATTAATGTGATAGGACCTTGTTAATCTGGATAGACTAGTATATATTATACTTCTTGATTTGATCAAATTGTGGATCTCATAAATTGTAAGTATGAGATATTTAAAGTTAACATATGGATGCTTATTAAGAGTAATAAGTACATCGTATGACCTGTTATGAGATTATCGTATTGATGATCTATCAACTGTTAGTGATTAATCTCATTATAGCAATGATGCAAATATCCTTAGACTGGAGGTACTCAAGGATATCTTAGATACTGATCTTGTGTTTTGACACCATTCCTTATTGCCTTAAGATGAGGTCGCTCACAGGATAGTGATAGGGTACAGCTATTGGTATTTGAAGGTGATTAGGTAGTCAATAAAAGATTCACTACTCCTGATAGATGGAGATGATACCCACGACCTCTTATCGGAGTCATTATTTGGGAGTCTTTAGCCAACGTAATTATGTGTCATGAAAAGAGTAATGAGATCCCTAAGATAAGAACTAATATCGCTTGGACTAAATCTGATATAGTCAGTCTTATGGGAGTTGACACAGAGCCCATACTCCAAACTAAATGGGGTATAAAATGATGAAGGGACGAATTGCACAGTAATTGACAAATGAAAGGTTCGTATATTGGACAATTAACTATCTAAGAGTTCCAGTGTTAATCCACTTACATGCTGGAAAATTGGCATCATTAAACCCTTCATGATTTGTTCGGATTATGAGTTAATTCAAGTGACTAAAATAACAGGGAACCTAAGGGTCACACGCATAAAAGATTAAATGAAAAACAAAGTGTGAATGACTATCAATTAAGCAAGCCACAATCGTGACCAACTTAATGACAGGTGGTATATAAGTGAGTTCTTCACTTATGTACAGATGAATTTTTACCCAGAAACACACTCAAAAGAGAGACTAAGGGTCTAAAAGAGTTATGAAAGTTGAGAGGAATGATCTGAAGATTTTTTTCATGCAATTTTAAGCAATTGTTGCATGAGATAAATTGTATGAAACTTGGTCTTGATTTAACTCTCACTAGAACATCTACTTAAACTCATCTTGTTTAGTGCTCTAACCACCGTTACACACTGATTTTTCTTCATCTTTGTGTGTTCTCTAGAAGTGAAGGAAGGTATTTAGTGTTTGCTATGACCCAAACAAAGAGAAGATTCAAGAAAAGAGAAGAACTTGCAAGATACTAATTTCATGTTCTTATAATCTCTTTATACATGCACATAGATTCTGAATTTTCTAAGGATATCGTGAGGTTGGAATTTTGATTCCGACACTTCAGCTATCTTGTCATGTATGTAATGCATGAATTCATGACTTTCTTAACAACTATTATTATTAATTACATAGTCATTTACCCTTAAAATGTTTAGATATAATTGTGTCAAATCTTTTTTGCTCTTACGTGTGATCATACCGGGACTCAAAAGTCAAACGGAGACATAGGGATGGGATCGTTAATAATTTTTTATGACATTTAATGATGTTTTTAATTAAGAGACTCGAATTTAAATCATTTAGGTAAAACAAAAGTGAGAAATTCCAGTGGGTCTTGAATGAAACGTAGGGACCACTCTAAGATAAGGAAAGACTTTTAGGCCACAAATTTCCATCAAACTTGACCAATCCAATAGAAACAGAACATTTCAAGTGCGATTAGGAGCCACAAAGTGCTCGATACTTCATGTGGGAGCAACATGTTACATGCCAGCTTAGTGTGAGGAACAAAATAAATATATATGCTATGTAGGAGGCACTTTACACTTTACATTTATCTAAGAGCAAAAGTATAAAATATCTCTTTAGCATTTTTTCAAAAGTTTAAATTAATCTTTACTATTATCTATAGCATCATATTACATTTTAACATTTTCAAACTAGTACTAATAATACCTTGATGTTTTCAAAATAATGCTATTAAGTATCTTAAATCTTATCCGAGTTGATTTTTTTTGGTAGCTTTTAGTATATGAGTTATAAATTTAGTCTATTTTATATCATAATTAGACAATTTAAACCCACCGGACATTAATTTAATCTTTAAAAAAATTTAAATATTAATTAAATGTGTAATTTTTACATTGACATTTTTAAAAAATACCTAAATAAGCACTTACCTTATTTTTGTTACCACTTTCAATTGCAATGATTAATATTTTAATAATATTATGATATAAAATGGTATTAAAAATAAAAACGAAGTAATATATTGATTATCTTTCGGATATACGTTTAAAAGCACGCAATAATCCACTAATCACACGTTTTTAACATAAATTATCTGACAAATCTTTCAATTCCTTAACTCACCTTATGTTATTTATTTTCAGAAAAAGAAATTGTGAAATCATGAAGATTCGAATTAGAGAGATCTTACGAATTACAACCGCTGAATTGAAATAATGAAATATCGTAATTATACTTTATGGTATTTCAATTCAACTGTAATTTCATTATATTGTGGAAAAATGGTTTAAGTTTATGATTAATTGCTTGAATTTTATAAAAATAGAAAGATATTTTTAATATGTTCGAAATACAATTTAAGGAATCCAGATAACTTACAAATTAAAACATTGACTAATTATTTGCAAGTTTGTTATAATCCTATCTATGCACAACAAGTCTTTCTTTTCATAAATAAATATATAGACTTAGTAAGCTCATTCGTGAACAAAGAGGACTTCAATTATAAAACTGAGTTATTTACCAAAACAAGCTATAGATATAGAGTGAATAGAAACAGAAAACCTTGTGGAATGGTTCATAGACGCATATGCCAGGTAATTGAGAAATGAAAAGGTCTATGAAGCCCCATCCAAAGGACTTGTCACCCACTCATCCCCATCCTTGTAAGCTTTTATCCCAACACAATATTCTCCACCTTGTAAGCTTTTGTCCCACCACAAGGGCTCATAGGTTCCTTTTGTCCAAGCCTAAGAAGCTTCCTTCTTTTTCAATCACCTCCAGTGGTGGGGGAAGAAGCGTATTACTGCTCTTGAATAAAGATGTTATCTGTTCATTGCCACTAACCTAAATCACACACATTAGGAAGTTTCCAATACCCATTACTAACTTGAGATATATATTTTTCTTAGGATAAATAACCGTTACCTACACTATACATAGGGAGGTAGACATGACAAAGCAGAAGAAAAGAATCCAAAAAAAAAGTTAAAAAAGTAAAGGTGAAAGTGAAAGTTCAAGAAAGAAAAAGAGCCAAAGGACTGAGCCTACTATGGAGTCACTGGCAAAGTTTAATTTAAGCTTGAGGGCCTTCCTGAAAAAAGGAAAAGAAAAGAATCAATCCAATGATCATTGTAGGAAAGGCCGGATAGTCTGCCATGGCAGGGACCACTCATTCTTATCACTTTTATCTCGCTACTTGGTATGCACAAACTAATTTCATCACTTTGTGGCTTCCATATTTTCATTCATCACCACTCCAAGCAATAGAAATGTCCCTCAACTGATAGCTTGACTCCCTGCTTTTAGTGTTTTGTCAAGTAGAGTTAACCTTTCCCTCCAGAGGATATGAGTCCTGATTACTGGTTTCTAGCAGCAACTTCCACTTCTCCACTTACATTAATCCAACATTGGACCTAGAGTAACTAACCATAAGCAGTGATGATCACTTCTCATGTCTCCTACCTGTAACTAAAAAGAATCATATGTTGAGATGCTTGGGCCATTGTACTTGAAGAACTTTAAAGAAAATATATTATGCTGGTAAGCATGCATACCACCCCATTAAACCTACAGCAGTTTCCAAAATCTCTAAAATCATTTCCAGCCATCATGCCAACCATTGATGACATTTCCCCACGTAATTCTTTGATAAAATAACACAAATGGTTCTCCTAAAAACTTGTCAAGAAGAGAAATGTCACCCATGTCTGAAATAAAATTTTCCATTAGAGATTGTAATTTTGTTACCTCTTTGATACCATGATTTTCGAACTGCCTGGCGAATGTGGCGTTCATGTCTTTCTAGGAGTTCATCCACTCTATGCGATTGAGACAGTATGGGTCCAGAGAAATCAACCTTGTCCCCCTGATCTTGAAAACTCTGTTCAGTTCCAACATTACCACTAAATTAGCTTGATAAATAACGTTGGAAAACGTAAAGAATATATAACACCTAATAGAACCAATTTACTTACTGTATCTAGATTATGATGACATTGACAGCCTACTTTAATTAAAAGGTCTATTTGAGCCAAAATGCGAATGCTTCTTAAAGAAATCAGGAAAGAAAACTTGATTAGAAAAAAAATTTAATTATGCAAATTATTACCCCACAATTCCTGTTGTCGCTAAAACAAAATCATTCTTACTTCTCTAATCCCACGTTGGAGACCACATCTAACAGCCACTTGAATTCTATGCTGCTTCCATATAGCTCATCCATCTCAGAGATACTTAAAGGGTACCCATCCTATGCAACCTCAAAACTAGTCCAAAGGTTTTGATGTCTTCTTATAAAACTTATATGGCTCTAAAACATTTCAACACTTCTCAATGGAAACAGAGAACAGGGAACAAAAATGGTTTGTATATGCATTGACATGAATAGAATCTTTTTAGTACTAAAATGAATGTGGAACTTAATCTTGGGCTTTCTAAATGTACCACAACTAAGACAAGGAACCAATTAGGTGGTCATCAATTGGTGGCTATTAGTAGCTATATTTACTAAATAAGAAAATTTTTATTTCATAAAATAATATTTTTCACTATTTATAGTAGTGATGGCCACCAATCTTTCTCCGGAAGAAAAATAGCCCAACAACCATAGGTCTAATCACTTGTGTTACTGAAATTGACAATAAGCATATTTCTTTCCTCCAATCCAATAGCAGTAACAGAACAAATTTTCACTCACATGTAGCCTACTAACGTAACAAAGTTCTTTACTTAACTGCAAAATTGTAAAAAGGTTTCCTTTCAACTTCAATCTATTTTTGTGTATAGTTAGATGTGTGCTGATGATAAACGTACCAAATTATTTCTCTTGGCATCCATCTCCTCTCTTGCAAGAAGTGCCAATGACAGTTCTTGGGAATGATATTCCTCAGAAGTATCAAAGGAGTCTGGACGTTCGAATTGGCTCCATTGTTTCTGTAAACCACGCTTTGATATCTCATATGAATCACGGCCTCTAGAATTGGTACGTAATCCATATGAGCCATCCACATTATCGTGCCTCTTAGTATCAAGATTAATCTTTTCCTGGAAATTGGTTTCCAATCCATTAGTGATATGACCTCTTGAAATGGACCTGGTGTGCGATCTTGCAGAAGTATCATCTTTTCGCCTCTTTGCCCATGCAAAGCCACTTGAACTAGAAACTTGTAATGGGCCAGAGAAGGGAACATCTCCTTGGGATGCATTCTTTACATGGAAGATCTCTTCCAATTTATCAAGTGATGATTTCCGTGACTCCACACCTGACTTGCCTTCTCCTCCCTTCGGAATACGTAGAGTATAATTAGTACTAAGTTGAGCACCCTGCACTCGAGCTGCCAGATCCTAGAAGATTGAAAGAACATAGAGACTTAGTTTCCTCAGACATGTAAGAGAGAGAGAGAGAGAGAGAGAGAGAGAGAGAGAGAGAGAAGAAAGAAGAACCTCTGATGGTACCAATTTAGAAATTCCAGACTGCTTCCTCATTGGTTTTCTTGTTTCACCACCACAAACTCTCCCACTGACTTTTTTCCTGCAAGTTTCAAACCGATTACAACCTGTTAGTATAATCCATGTTACATAGCAGAGCTACCCATGAGAGCAGAACTTGTTAAACAATAGATATGCAAAATATGCTAATGCTTATACGTCCCAAAAGTATTTGGCAGTTCAGAATGAAAGAAAATGTGATCTTGGGAACATTTGAATCCAAAACTGTGATCATTGTCCTAAAATGCGCCGGTTGGATTTCAGTGGATGGCATCTTTTGAGTTCCATAACATCCAAAAAAAGTGAAAAGAAGTAAAAATCATCAGTGCTCATGACAGCAACATCTCCTTTAAGACACAATTTAAAGCACCATGGACATACCTTTTTCCCTCCTCGCGATTTTTTGCATCAATCTCTTTACTAGGTGGGTATTTTGGCAAGCTTGATGGATCACAGGCATAAGGTTTTGTAGTGAAATACTGAAAACAAAAATGAATTAGTTGATCCCAGAGATACAAACAAAAGACAAATAATACCGCAGAACTGCCAAGCTGTGAATGCAATAATTTTGAAATGCACTTGCTTGAGGATAACGAAACATGATAACACATATAAAGAGTTGAAGCAACACACAGGCTGAAATGAACTTAGAAGTATATGGTTAAAAGATTGATCAAGGAATTTGAGTCTGCATTGTCACCATAGTCAAGGCTATTTTGATAGTAGTACCTCAGAAGTAAGGGCAGAGGATGCAGTCCCACGTTTATATGGCTCTACCGAAAGCAAAGTTTCTATTAGGTCCACTGCAGTTGTTGGCAAATCTTTAAATGTCTCATGAAGACAACTATCATAAGGTTGCTGAGGTTTGAACAAAGTTGCATGAGGAAGTTTTGACTTTTTCCAGTATTCATCAGGTGGGGACCCACAAAGCTTGAAAATTTTGTGCAATTGTTCAACCTGAAGGAGAAACAAGAGGTTCTTTGTACACAGGCTTCAAATGGAATAAAATCAACATTTATTTCAAGAATTAAATGAAAATATTAATGCAATATATTATGCCGCCACTGCATCCTTTCTCATTGCCCTGTTTAACAGTAAAAAAGGGCCAGAATCATGCTGTACATACTAAAACCTTGCCAAATTTTAATTCGATATAACCTAAGAATTGTAGATAGTTGTTACCCAGGCTAAAAACAGCCAACTGACTTCTTGTAATTAAGGAAACCCCCTAATTATTTTGTGGTTACTTCTCATACTCCAGGGTTGTTGCTGATAATTCTAGCAGTGGAGTGACATGGGGTAACTTACACTGCGCATTAGTTCAGTGGTCTTCAGGATGCAATATATTGGTACAACTTTTAGAAAATGCTAATGCTTCTTCTTTTAGGATAGCATAAGGTGTGAGATAGGATGCATACTGGAAAGCAGTCATGCAAATTCATCTTTAATTTGTACGTCTGTTCCTCTACATAACCTGTCTATACCTTGTTATGAGTATGAATTCATTTGATTCTTTTATATGAAGTCATCAAAATATAGGCTCTTTAATCAAATTCCTGTGAGAATTAATCAGCACAGAAATCTTCCAGTATAGGATTAAGCAGAAAAAACATTTCAACAACCTCACGTCTCTTGATTCCTTTCCAATATGAGAACACGGTGAAACAATAGTTGCTTTCAGAAAGCCTTTTGTAATTTCCATGATGTAACATCTACCATTAGTACATTTTGTCCATAACATAGGAAGTAGCAAGGTAAGAGGACCATAAGTTAGATGATTACCTCTGTTCTCCCTTGAAGGATGGGTTTTCCTAGGAGAAGCTCAGCAAAAACACATCCAACGCTCCAAAGGTCCACAGATGCTCCATAATCAGTTGAACCCAGTAAGAGTTCAGGAGGTCGATACCATAAAGTCACAACACGGCTAGTCAGTGGTTGCTTTTGCCCTGAAGTGCAGAAATTTGCTAACCCAAAGTCTCCAACCTTTAGTATACCTTCATTGTTTACAAGAAGGTTAGATCCTTTTATATCTCTGTGCATTACACCCTTCGAGTGACAGTGCTCTAGTCCAGAAAACAACTGCTTTATGTAGCACTTAATCTACAAAGTAGAAGAATAGCCTTAGTCAGCACAAGAATAAACAACTAAGACGATGAAACAACATATCAGCAAAATAATCACCAGTATCATATTGTTTTCTAAGTTATAAGCCTCCACTATGTAGTCAATGAGAAGAAATACCTTCATCGCGAATGTAGCAATGGGATGCTACAGACTATGGCAGGACTATTTTCACGTGGTTGTCTCGGAATTTTATAAAGAAGAAACCGAAAAGGGAAAGTGGATATTACCTGTGATTCACTGAACCTGACATCAGGGCAAGACAAGAGTCCAGTGATATCATGCTCCATATACTCAAAGACAAGGTAAATGCTACAGGATAATCTTGAAGTAATTAATCCATCCAATTTCATAATATTGGGATGATCAAGCCTGCGAAGAATCAGTATCTCTCTTGCCATAAATCGAACACTCTCAGGCTCAAAATTGTCAAACCGAACCTTCTTCAGAGCAACTATCCTTCCAGTCCCAGCCTCACGGGCTCGGAACACGCTACTGTAAGTACCCTGCCCTATCTATGGAAAAAGCAAAAACAGAGGACCAAATAAGTTCATTATCCAGACAAACCATCCGTAGTATACAGTGATTAAATATCAACAGAGTCCAATTAATCTCAATATTCAATAAAATCATGTATTCCTGCTACCATTACCCTTATCAAAAAGATAATGAAAAAGATTTTTTTCTGGGCCGTTCAAATCTACAAGGATCATCAATCCCTTAATTCCTTCAAACCGGTCAAAAAGCGCGCTTTCTTTAATTTCTTGCCGAACTATACAATACCACCATACCTTACTATATCAAAGAATAGAAACCATTTATAACAAAATAAAACTCTAAGCAAACCTGTTAAAACTCTAAATTTTGAATTTCAGTTAACGTGTGGCCTTTCATTGGTTTAGAAAAGTCATAGCTTTTGAAGAATGTATTAAACAACCTTCTCCAATTTTTCATAAGCATCTTGCTTGAGAGGAATCCATCCCTGAATGGCCTCGCCGGCGACGGCGCTGAGCCAGGCGGGCCAACCGGCGGCCACCTGCTCACCCTCTATATACTTGTGTAAATTCCTCAGCCTAAAGCTCAAGGAGTCACCATTGGAACTGGCCCTCCCTGACTCACCCAACTCGCTGCCGCAACTCAGCTCCCCATTCTTCTTTTTCTTCTTCTTGTTATTATCAGCATTCTCGTTGTTCCCACAGTAACCCTTCTGACAACTCTTGTCGAACTCCGACCCGACTTTGATCCGACCCGAGTTGAACCTACCAGAATGGTCCACCGCCGGCGTCACTGATACCGTCTGCTTCGAGCTGACACACCCCATCTCCGACCGAGATTGACCCGACCCGGGTCCGAACACTTCCGCACCCACAAAAACCAACAGGAAAATTTGAAGAATGCAGAGCTCTAAAAATGAAAAAGCCTGAATTTATACCCAAAACCAGGGGAAAAAATGGGAATGTTTAATGTCACTTTCTACTTTCTAGTGTCTAACATCCTCACTCCACTCTCTTAAGTTTTCATTTCCTTGGAAGTCTCCGAATAGTTTTCTCAATTGGCCGAGAATTGCGGGAGCAAGAAGATAGGCAGATACGGGGAAAGGGAGAGAGAGAGAGAGAAGCTTATTAATTTGGCAGCGAAACGAGACGACCGTAATCCACGCAACTGTAGACTTGTGTGGTGAATGATCAAATCTTCCTTTCTATGGGTACGCATTTTTCTTACTTTATATGTTATGCGTTTATATTGTTGGGTTGTGTTGAATGATGCATGAGGCTTTTATTCCTTGTTTTTGTCTGGAATTGGGTTGGGTGTATTTTAATTATGAACAGAGGCAGGCAACGAAAAGGTATCTCGTGTTGCATTTTGATTAAACATTTTCTTACAAGAGGCGATGGGAATGGGATGGAGACTGTGGGAGGTGGTCTCCACTCTCCACTCTCCACCCAGTTTAGTTATACTTACACCACATCCAATGCTTTTTGCAGGTTATTGTTTTGAAATGTTCAAATTTGATGTTGGATTTGGTGTTGACTTTGTGACGTAGTATTTTATTTTCCAAATGTAGGCTATAATTGTGGGAAATTAATGTAATAAGCAAAAGTAACCCCAGCAAGCAAAGCTATCGTCTTCCTTCCTTCCTTTTCCTGCCACTCCACTGTCCACACCTTTCGTCTGACATATACACTGCCGCGTTTACAGTGGAGTTTACACTATAGTGGGCCCCAGCTCATTGGATTTTAATTTACCACAACCTCAAAAACGTTACCTTTGGATGATGGATAATTGCTGATTTTCTTTTTATTATATAACGTATTTTAGTATTCTTACGTATAGTAACATTGACATGACATGCAAAATATATATTAAATAGATTAAGAAGTCCCAGACACTGAACATTATTCAATAAAATGAATGGGGACCGTTGGGTTGGGTTGGGTTGCGGAGCTGCTGCTACTGCTTTGCTCTTTGATCATTCGCATTCTTTCTACCCTTTTTTGCTTTCACCTTTCAATAAGAAAAGGACGTGGAATTCGAATATTTAGGTCACTCATGCAGTGTTTCTGTAACTCATATTCAATCCTTAGCGATAAAAGATGCTTTAAAATCTGCGAATCTTCTTTTTTAAAAAGAAATCATAACATTAAAGAAAAAATGAAGAGCTGATCTTACATAGTGGTTTGAGCCCCGAGACACATTTAACAGAACAGCTTCTGTTTAGAGCAATTATGCATGTGATGTGTGCCACCACCACTACTCTCATATTTATATTTAGCTATAATGGCTGCCTCCCATGATTGAATCAGAAAATCTTGTTATAGTACAACCTTGATTGCACTTAATCCACATGCCGAGCAGACGACATCGTAAGCCACTACCAACCACTGCTACAGTACCTTTTAAAACGAGATCAATTGAAGGTCATGCTTTTTATAAAAAGGTGAACCAATTTAGTCCGTAAATGAACATATCACTGTGCCTGGTAAGAGAAGTTTGGCTCCAGAGAAGTACAAACTTTTATCTTTAATACACATCGGGATCATTACCTTTTATAAAGTAATATCAGCAAACCAATATCTCTGTCAACTTCGTTTTTCCTTTCAATGGCGTGCTAGCTTATTAAATTAGACAATTTTCAATGAGTTTGGGGACGCAGTCTAAGAATACGACCACGTACGTCAACTTTTAATATGACAAGCTTCTCATAACCAATAATATATTTTTAATAAATTTATTATATATACACAAAATAATCAAAGCTACCCGTACAACGTGGGGACTGAACTGAATGCTCAATGGTCAACTTTTAATTGATTCACGAAAACACAACTTTTCGCAAGCACTTCAAATTATATACAAGTTAACTAAGTGGCTATTATTGTGTTCAGTTCAGTAATGCCCTGAAAAAAAGTGCCTTTTTGGAACTAAAACTATATAAAATCGTCTACCAAATCCATCAACACCAATTAAAAATATGAAGCGTATAGTAAGGATAGACCACTCGATTCAGCAAGAGAAAAAAAGAGAGAAAAGTGGCGTAAGTCCAAGGTAGGTCTACTGTTGTCGACATCCCAACAACTTCACTCTTCATCCCTTACAGTACAGGACCAAGAACTATTTTGGTTGCATATATAATGCATTGAGAATGGCATACACCAACTCAACTCCGGAAGGGACAAAAATATCTAAAAGTTGCATAAGATGATTATGGTTTGAGGGACCTTTTCATCATTTGGGTTGTTTCCATGAACAAATTAATTAGAGGAAGAACTTAATCATTCAATAGGAGCATTTAGACGCATAGAGATTCTCCAGAAACACAAAGTTTTGTCGACATGCAATTTAAAAATGATTGGAGATGAGCTTTCTTTTCACTTTTCTTCAGAAACGCCTAGTAGAGGTCTACAATTGTTATTGGTAAATTTTTTTTTTCTTTTCGTTCTTGTAGACTCTGCTTGGTGAATTTGGTGCATGTTGATAATTGCTCGAAGGTAATAATTTCTTTTACTTCTCTAGATAGTAGATAGTGGTGTTTGCCAGCTTGGGGCATCATCATTATTTAGAACGATTTTAAAAAAAGACTAATTTAATAAGTGAGTGGACTTCCAAAGTCTACAAAGCAACTAATCAAATTTGATGTGGGTCAATGTAGACTAAAGTCCATTTTTCCTCCATCTTATGAGAAGTCTTTATTTTTATTGAGGTTTGGTAAGATAAGTGTTTATTTTTATTGAGGTTTGGTAGAAGTAATCGAGATCTATGCACTAGTCCCTAGCCACTCAAGAAACACATTTTCTTCTCCAAGTCTAGGGATGGGTTGGTTAACAGGAGCCGAGTATATTTGATAATTGTACAAATCCAATTACAAATAATGATGACATTTGGATCTAGGATGGACTCGGTCTAACCTGAGGCCAACGGTTCATGTCTAGGTTGGCTGAATTTAGGGATGAACCTTTGGCCCAAAAATTATAAAGCTTGAGCCCGAGGCCCAATCACTTTACAACTTAAACGACATTATTTTACTTCGTTTTCTACTCTCACTATTTCATTTCAAAAAAAATGACGTCGTTTTTTAGTCTAGGTTTCATAGTCTCTACATTTAAAACGATGTCGTTTTAGTCTAGCACCCTCCTCTCTTCTATCTTGCTCTATTTTGTTCTCACCCAGCTCTCACAAACTGTTGGTTTTTGATTGACGGAGAACTAACAACGAAAATGATGAAACTAAAAAGAACACAGACTTTTATGTTTTCTTTAAAAAACCACACATTTATTCAATGCACTGCATTGGTTATATAGAGCTGAAAACATAATAATCAAATAAAATTTGTTGATATCTAGCTACATCTCAATTAACTATTTTAAACAAGGAATAAAATACTAAAGATTTGGTCATTGACCAATTATTCTGCAGCAATTATAAGGCATGTTTTCAACACTCCTCCTTGCCTTAGTAATTGCAAAGCTTTAATGTCAAAATAATGCATCCTTTTGATATTGCTCAGTTGTTACTTTTGCCTCTTCATTTAATAACTTGCAAATCTTATCCATATGCCCAATTTGTCCACATTTTCTAAATTTAATATCAGGCCTCCATCAACATTTTCTTTGTGAGTAATTTGTTTTTTTCAATGCGGGCATGGATGATATGAATCATCATTGTTTCTATTGTTATTGTTATTGATCTTGTTGAAACACTTGTTTTGTCTCCTCCTGAATTTTCTTTCTTTTACTAGCAAAGCACTTTCAATGATTCCTTCTTCTCTCATCATCCTCCTTTATTCTTATGTCTGTAGTGCATTTACTAATTCTGCCATAGACATGCTATCCTTAGCTTCTTCCAATGCAGAAATTTTAGATTCATATTTTTCAGGTAAGATTACAAGAACTTTTTAAACCATTAGCTCCTCAGAAAAATCCTTACCTAATAAGCTCACTTTGTTTGCTATGTCGAGCAACTTGTAGGAGAATTCTTTAATGGTTTCTGACTCTTCCATCTTCAACATTTCGAATTCTCTGATCAAGTTAAGCACTTGCATGCTCTTTGTTCTTTCATTGCCTTAGTATTTCTTTTTGAGGTAATCCCAAATATCCTTTGCCTACTCTAGATTCATAATATTTGTGAATACAATGTTTGAAACAACAGAAAACAAACAAGCTTTGGCTTTAGACTTCCTATTTTTTTATTTCTCTATGCTTCTTGATTTGAACCATTATAGGATTTGTTGGCAATTAATTAAGGCACTTCATAGTCTTCCTCCATTACTTCCCAAACATCCATAGTATCAAAATGATTTTTCATTCGAACAGTCCAAACTTGATAGTTTTTGCCATCAAAAATTGGTAGTGCACTTTGAGACCTTTGTGTTTCAATCTCCATTGTTTGAAGATGGTTGTAATTCTTGTTGTAATTTTGGGTTGTAAATCAGGTTTGTATTTTGGTTTTGCTCATCTCACAGGTCCCTCAAGACAAATGCTCTGATACTAATTTGTTGGTTTTTGATTGACAGAGGACTAACAATGAAAATGAAAAAACTAAAAAGAACATAGGTTTTTATGTTTTCTTTAAAAGACAACACATTTATTCAATACACTGCATAGTTTATATAGAGCTGAAAACATAAGAATCAAATAAAATTTACTGATATCCAGCTACATCTTAACTAACTAGTTTAAAGGGAGGGAAGGAGACTTGATATGATGTGCAAGCACGTGTTTTTTTGGATGTAGAGAATAATCATATCATAAATCAATTTTGCTTTTCAATCAATATGCAGGCAGCTACAATTTATATTTAGTAATTTCTCAGTTGACTAATGCCAACATTTTAATCTTAAGACCTCTTTTATAGGAGTGTAGATTTTGAGTAGACACGTTTCTCTGTAAATATGAAGAAAATAAATCTAATTACTGTGAGATTTTGCTGACTTCTGACTCGATCACTCTTAATATTTGTGTCAGGTAATTTAATCATATCATGTATTAAATCATTAAGACCTCATTTATAACACTGCATGTCTAAATCGATGGCGTATTTTTTGGAAGATTATCTTTTGTTATCTGTACTAATTTTGGGTTGATAGTTTTTGTTGTCCGTTCAAGGTCGAGACACCAGAATTTGTTACCTTTGACATACAACAGGTTTTAATTAAATCAATAGTTCATGAGGTGAAAATGTCTAAAAACAATTTTTTATTTATATCTATAGGAATACAAATAAAAAACAAGAATGAATCATATTAATAATTGTCATCAAAATCTACGACAACAATGTTAAAAAAAACTGGCGAAGATTGTGGCAAACAGTACTATGTTGTAGAGGTAGGAGTTTATGAAAGCTTTAAAGGTAAGACATGTCTTATGCAGAACTTATCTCAAATTGAACTCCATAAACCCATCTCCATTTTACATAAATTCAACACAACAAACTAGCTTCACAAAAATTGCATGGAAACAACTAGGAGTAGAAACAAACCAAGCCATCAGACAACTGATCCCGATTACCATCCTCAACGACATCAGCTAAATTCCACCACCATAGACATTTAAACTCTCAACAATTCAACCTAAACCTAAGCAATGACAAAATTTCACAATATTTTGCATATGAGCAAATTACAGAAAACGAGGACATACCTTCCCTAACCACCAAAGCCCCATCTACATAAGGAGAATCGCAAGCAATTATCAAATGTTGGTGCATAGTACAACATGGGTAGAATAAAGAAAGATGTCTAATTTATGGTTAGAGATACAAAGAAATACTTATGTTAATGCAAGGAACTGAACCTCATTTACTGATGACTACATTGTGGCTCTTCCCTGCTTCGACTTTGATAATTTCATACCAATTGATCAAACAGCAACCAAAAAATATTGATCAAACATCAGCTAGAAAATGAGCTACAATCAGCCACCAGGCACTTTGATGTTAGATTAACCCACTTAAAGTAGAAAGAAACTATTTAATACAAAAATCAAGAATAGAATCTATGGGAGCTTAATTGATACCTATCCAAATAGAAAAATCATCGTTCATCAAGTAAACTCTGAGTCCCTCGCTGACATCACCTACTTAAAAGCGTAAATATTTAGTCACACAGAAACCTATAAGAACTCAAAGTTATTCTTTAGATACACTTAACTTCAGAAAAGATGAGAAGCAATTGTCCTCTATCCGTGCAATGGAGGGAATAAAACAAAATTTCTACCAAGTAAAGTAACTCATAAATGATAATGAAGTAGAAAAGAAAATCAATTGTCTTTCCCAGCTGGCTTGGAAAGTTTACAAATAATCGTACACCTCACGCTGAAGTGCAGCTCCTTGGCCCAGTTGACCCTTCTGTGCGCATAATAAAAGCTTGATGAGTTAACTTCAACAGTTCGCGCCTGAACAACAAACTCCCACAACATCAGCGCCTCCTCCTTAGCGTCAAACACCAAACCCTACACATCACATAACATAACTAAAAATAAAATAAAATAAAATAATGTTGAAATTATAAAAACGAATAAATGACGTATAGCATTTGACTAAATTCCTGAGCGTTAAAAAAACCTCCCTACATGATTCGTGCTCCTGGCTACATTTTCTCTCGTCATCGATGGAAAGCAACCTGAGTTAGTCAGTGAAATGAGATTCATCCAAAACGGGTTCATCTTCATCTCTCAAAGAATCTACAGAAGCTAATAAAATCGTAAATAAAGCAAAGCTGAGGAAAAAAAGGCACACAGAGAAAGGAAAATGAGACCTTTTGTTGAAGCTTAAACTTCAAAACTTCGAAGCCATTGCCAGAGTTGTAATTGATGCCAAAACTAGACTTGCGGCGACCGATGGGTATTTTTCGAGCAACCATAGTTTTTCTCTCCTAAAATTGTTTGTCAGTTGTGTGCTTTTGCTTTCCCTTGAAATCCCTATCTACTAACCATTGACCACCACCTTCTTTCTTGGTGGTGGAGAAGAGGATGAAGCCGAAGGAGAGACAAAGGGCTTTGTAAGTGCATAAAGGTAGAGCGTTCGAGAGTCTCGACATTTCGAGTGTAGATGAACGAGATTAAATTCAGAGGCATGATATACTTAATAAATTCAGAGGCACGATGCAAGAAAAGGCAAAGAACCAACCGTCAGATTAAATGGACGAACGAGATGAATTTCATGGTCGTCCATCCCGTTCGTCCTTAGTATATGTACTTAATGAATGAAATTGTCTTCTTTTTTTACAAACGATGCTAACTGATTTCGATAAGTTTGCACATTACTTTTATATATTAACTCATATTTGTTTGACTTGCAAAAAAATATAAAAGGGTTTGATCCGACTAAAAACCCCAACTAAGGATACTGATAAGTTTGATCAGGTTGGATGCATCAATAGTACAATCCGAGTTTCTGTTGAAAGCTCATTCAAGCTTAAGCTACGTGGTTTGATCCTTAGGTCGAGCACAGTTAGGTAGCTTAAAATGGCATTATTTTTGAAAAAAATTTCTAAATTGATATCATCTTATAGAGTTTCTCTAAACTAACATCATTTTGTTCTAAAGTTTGGAGCATTTGGGTAAGGCCTCAACCTGACCCTCTAAGCTCCAACTCGATCTTACGTAATCTTAGTTTGACTCGTTAATTTTGAGTCAAGTGATTTTTATCATTTTAAATATGAATTTTGAAGTTCGAAACTTAAATTAGAAATTTTGATGGGGAGAAGATAAAATTTCAAACCTAACAACTTAGGATTCTCACATATTTATCTGGGCTTTAGATATCAAATGTTGCTTATATGCTAACGGGGCACATTGTACACATTTGAGGCATGATCGCGGGTTTGCCACTTTTTAAAAATGTCATAGGTCTATTTAGACAGTATCGTGGCTTTGTCACCTTTCCTTACATACGCATGACTCATAGAGTGAACCTACATTCTAATACTCTCAACACTTACAATTGACTTGTCAAATTTATACCTCTAACCTTCTGAATCATGAAATCTAACTATTAAGACTTGCAAAATAATGTAAATGTATTAGCTTGCAACCTTGTAACGACTATATAGAGGAGAAAAGTTTCATTAATGAAATGCCTTAATTACCATTTAGCTTCCATATTCTTTTTAATTGAAGGTGAAAAATGAATTATGGAAAAGAAGTCATTTATAACTGCCTGAAAATGGCCACATAAAATATTACGATCTCTTGTATTTGATTGAGCATCTTCATCAATCAATCCTTGCATGAGAAACATGAGAACCAACAATAGAGACGCATTCTATTCCGACTTAACTATCTCCCTCCCTTAAATTTAAATGCCCTTGCCCTTTTGTTGCTTTCATTTCATGATCATCAGCATCATTAGTTCAGCAATAAAATGCCAGTATCCGCCAGTGTTAGGTTAAGAAAAATAAACATACTTTTGCAGGGAAACCGCAGCCTTTAATCTACTGAAGAAGACTGTCAAGGATTTTCTACTTGAATCTCTTTTAGGCTCTAATCTTAACTCTGTATTACATGACGTGCACCAACTTGAGACTCTAGTGACTACCAAATTTCAAGGTCAGCAGAAGGACGTAAATTGATTGCTTCAAAAGTCTAAAGCTGTTTTGGTACCGAGGCAAACGAAACTGCCCGTATGGACTTGACGACATACTATGCAGCAGATTAGGGCCATGCCTGAATCATGAATATTAATATTGCAACGTTGAATCTGTTAACTATTACAAGCGTAAGCAATTTCCAACCAAAAAAAAAAAATTCTTGCTAACGTATCCTCCTTTAAAGTAACACTTATATATCTATTAACAACCACTTGTATTTATTACGTAAACATCTTTCAATCCAATTGTTTGAGCCAACCAGTTTGGTTGCCAGTACAAGATTCTGAATAGAATGCCAGGTGATTTCACAAGCATGACCAACCTATATAACTCGGAAGACAGCAATCATAACCGGCATGATAAATGAGCCATTGAAGCAGAGGCCAAGGCCTCGCCCAATATATAGGTCAGTCCCCTTAAGATATGAAGCAACTCTCAAGATGAATTTATCAATAAATTCCATGGATTAGAACTATGCAACTAGCTGATGGATCATACCATCCACCACCAGCAAGCCTTTTAAATAATTCCAGGGGGGATTCCTCCAAGTTACAAAGTCTGAAATCAGAACATGGCCAAGGGCACAACACAATCAATATAATTCTAGAAAGGGGTGAAATAGTACCAAGTGCTACAAGTTCACTCACCAGAAGTGCCGATTAGATTTATAGCAACAACCAACTGGTCTTTCGTAGGCTTGTCACAAACTGTCAAAAGAATTCCACATGATTTTTGTTGAATAAGGCCCACAATTTCATTCTATTTTGCAAGGAGGCATTCTATTTGTTGCCTTAAAATTGCCAAGCATTTCAGCCACACTTCTGCAGCGACACGCTTTTCCAGGCCGGATGACATCCCCATAAACTGCCATTTCAATTACGTCAAGCTCCCTATCTGAAAATATCGAAACAAGTGAACATTCAACGAAGAGTCCATTGATGAATCAGGTTCTGAATAATACAGAAGACACAGCAACCAGTATTATGATCAATCAAGTGAAATATTCGAGTCAGAAAACTGGGCACGTAAACCTGAATAGAAGCAGCTTCGCAAACAGGCTTCAGCCAGAACCTAACAATATCATTTGGATAGGACAAAACAACCACAAACTTGATATCTTTTAGTTCTTATTGTACATGTGAAGTACTCTGGCACCCAATTAAACTTCAAGTCTGACATTATTCAAGTTAGAGATCACCAGCAGATATGATCAAAGCAACAACAAACTTGATACAGGTCATACAAACTTTATAGTGATTAAATCGTTCCAATTACCACCCACATGTATCCTCAAACACCATTAGCACCATTAGAAGCTTTCTGAGACACCATCACATGATGTTCTCAAACATTAGAAGAAAAACAGTCAATCCTTTCAGGGGTAAAAGAAACAAACACCATATCCTCCCTACCCTGAACCTCATAACAACACCACATGATTCATCTTCCATGACCGTTTTATGGCAGATAAGCCTATAATGAAAGTAGAAAATTCAAGGATCTCAACCATTTCAAATGTGTCATACTATTCATTTGCCTCGTGCCAACGATGCATATAAAATTCTGAAAATTCATCTATTCTCTTTAGTAATATTGGCTTAATACAAGGTCTAGTCTGGTGACGATATTTCATCACCAATTTTTATCCCTGTATCTCCACTATGAAGACACTAGTTGTTTCAGTTAAGGTTTATCACTCTTAAAACCACCAACTACATATCAGCTAGTCTGCAGACTATTAATTTTCTTACCTCCTTAACATGACAAAAGCCAAAGACAAAAGGTCGAACCTCAAATCTTACTTGGTATCCGTTTTTATTAGTACCGTTTCCAATTTTCAAATTTGTGATTTTGGTTTTTGATCTTTTTAGAAAACAATATTATCTTCTGGGTGAAATAAACACATATGAGTATTGATATTAATAATAAAAAGAAAGTCCATATGACTTGACAATTAGGTTCTCGAGATATTGAATGTTTCTTGATAAACAAAATTGCTCTTATTTTATCCGAAACAAAAATGCAAAGATGATATCCTCATTCAGAGTTGCAAGCTCAGCGTCCAAAGAAAGTACTCAACAAATTTACTAACCAAACACTGAAAATAAGCATCTTCTTGTTATAAAGACACTCCTCACTCGCAAAGAAAAGAAAAGCAAACATACCAGTGAAATTGACATCACAAGAATAACCTTTTAACAAAGTTTTGTCAACCTCATCTCTGTTTGATTTATATCTGTTCACCCTTGTTTGCAGTATTTGACAATTTTCTACCGTGGACTCACCACCTGTTGCGAACAAACACACAATCACAAACACCCCAGAACAAAAATCTATGAACTTTACGCCTCATGGGGTTCAAATTTCCAGAAGAAAACCTCGTCCACAACTCGATTCGTAGTTTTTAGCGACTTTAAACGAAAAGTGAGCTTCTATGCGAAAAGACTGCAACTTTATGTCGACTCACAAAACAGAAGTTCAACAAACCTTTGGAGAAGGGAACGATGTGGTCGTACTCGAAGCAGAGGCAACCTTGGCAGTTGCAGAAACGTTTGCAGACAATGTTGCCGGCAGAGTCCTTGCGCCACCTTTCAGGGTGTCGACCTGGGACGATTTCCGCCTTTGCCCAGCACATATTTTTCACCAGTCTGTCGAAGAACCTGGGCCTCTCCTCTCCACCGTCGCTGATCCCGCCTCGAGCACGGCGGGGTGATGGTGGCGGAGAAGGAAAAGCGCTCATCTCTTTTGTATCCTTTAGATACGCAGCGTTTTCTGCTTGCCAAATTTTGGTCAATAAGTGGTGGCAACTGGCTGGCCAGTGCATTTAGTAATTAATATTAATATAAAGTTCACAAAATATATTATGTGTTATAAAATCGAAACTAAACTTGAAGAATATTTGAGAGAAAAGAATTTTTTTTATAAATTGGTGTGTCTTACATCAAATTAACCCTTCTATTTATAGTACAAAATTTCTAATAAAATAATATCATGATAATAGAAGTGGTACACTAACTATTAAGTGGTGTATTTGGTGCATTAACAATTAAGTGGTGCATTTGGTGCATTAACAATTAAGTGGTGTATTAACAATTAGTGGCACACCATATTATTTCTATCTTTTATAACACTCCTTTAGTTGTTGGTATTGCTCCTTCTAGGTTGGTGCACTGAATAACAACATTTGTGGTTGACCTAGGAGCTAGGCTATATTAGCAAGCTTGTGTATACGGCACGCTCTAGTCAGATCTCTAGAAGACTCTTCTTCTCATTGTGCTTGAAACTTTACTTTACTGTGAGAAAAATTAACAGATAAAGAGTGAAAATAACTATTTCCCCACACTTATTTCTCATGTTCACTAATTTTTTAAATGTGAAAACTAGAAATAGGAAAATTAAACATATAATAAAATTACAAACAAATTATCTAGAACAAATAAATAAAACAAAATAATAATTAGAAAATTAGCTATTAACCTAATTAATCACAAAACTGAAATTAAAAATATTGTATAGAATAAAAAACATTAATCTAATTATTGAATTACGAATTTAACCCTAAAATTGAAATTAACAACTATAATCTAACAATTATGCAGAATTAGATAAATTAAGCATTGAATTCACACAAAATCAAAATTGAAAGGAAATTAAACAAGAACATAACTTTAATTAATCATAAAAAAACAAATTAATCATAATTTCATATAAAAACATTACAATTTAGCTATTAATAAGCAAAATCACATAAATTCTCAATTCCAAGTAACATTTCTTCCAATTCGCAAGCAATCCATCAAATTGGATCAATAAATTATATGCGTAAGGATGAAATTCAACTATTAAATCACAATTAACCACAAAATCACACAAAATTTCACAAAATACCAAAATCCTAACCCCTAGCATTTTTAGAGTAGAAAATCCCTAAAACAACACCCTATATAATTAAGGGATCAATTAGATATTCAAAAAGATTTTAATAAACAATCTAAAATATATTAAGCTCACCTTACAGGTTTTAGTTAAAAAAAAGTATTACACACTTTGTCAATGAAATAAGGTCATACTTATTAAACAAGTTTAAAGATGCATGATTAACAATTTTAATCTAGTAAAGGTATAAGGTCTCATAATTAGCAAACTATTATGAATGCATATTAAAGGAATCTTTCTCTTGAACTAAGGAAGGTGGAGGAGAAGTACTACATTTAAACAAGTTATTCATCCACTAATAGGGGTCTTTATAAATGAAAGAATTCCGTTAACTATAGGTCTCAATATTTTGTGAGTGATGTGCATATCAGTATATATATATATATTTATGCCACTAATTACAAATCTATTAATCACTAACTGCGCAAGTTTACCTAAAATTAGAAGGCAATATAATGGTACATAGGGTCGAACCCTATAAGAAGAGATATAGGCTAAAAAATCTATCACTATTATCCATCTGAAGAATGATTAATGAAAAGATAACTTTTATAAATTTTAAATTATAAATAAAACTAAAATTAAAACTAAAACTAAAACTAAAACTAAAACTAAAACCTAGATAATAGCTAAGGAAAACAATGATAAGATAATTTATCATAAAAGAATTCAGTCAAATAGCCATTGCTTAGATCAGTACTTCCTTTAATAGTTTTTTTGACTTTATAATTTGATTAACCTAGATGGGATATATTCTTTGGACTGGTAAGCTCACTTACACACTGAAACTACGCTTTCTTGAACTACAGCCATCTGTTTTTTAGTTTATTAACTTGTATCTGCCACAACTAACATCCCTTTAAAAGCATTTAGGTTTTTCTTATCATCGCCACACTATTAAGCTTTTGTTTGTCCTTGAGCAATTCAATTGAATGAATCTTAACTTAAATAGTAATAATTCCCAGAAAGAATTTAATAAATAAATAAGAATAATTAAGATTATCTATCACTCATTCAATTGCATTGTTCATCAATTAGTTATGCATTTAGATAGTTGTATTAAATCATAAACCAATTCAATTTTCTAATAATTCTTCAAATATCAACTTAATCTACAAAGCTCAATCTAATGCATAAAATAGACATAAATAAGTAAGATGCTTAAATTTTCAAACATTTTAATAACTCAAATTAACAAAAAAAAATAAGAAACTGAATTTTGAATTAATAAAGAAGCATTTTAGAGGCTTGTTTGAAAATTCACCTAACCCTTTCATGTAAAAGTAAACCATTTGTTAGGAATCCTCTTGGTTACTCAATTAAGGCACTATTTCAAATGCTACTATCATTACCATTTAACTTCTACCTTTTCACTTAGGTCAAATGTAACAGATTGAATTTATTTATGTTTACTTATTTATATATTTATATCATTTTATTTTATCTATTTATTTTTTAAATGTAATTTTAAAATACTTAAAGAGGATACACATTTAACTCGAAAATACAACTAAATTATAAAAAAGAATTATAATGTAAATTATACATCCATTTCTGAGATTGTTAGAGCAAAGTATATTCAAATTAGTTATCAATTCTCATAACTATTGACCTCAACTAATTGAATAATAAAACAACCAAACTTATAATGTGCCATCTTGATTGGTATTCTTTCATTGTTAAAAGTGTTATGAGAATTTCTTCACATTTAGTTAACTGTAACAAACTGATAAGTAAAATAGGATCCATAAATAATTAATTACCTCCCCAGTCCACACTTGAGTTATATATTTTCCTTAATATACATATTATAATAAAAAGGAGCTAGAAACTTATCTAATCCCCTATTTATCATTTACTGTCCAAGGTAATTTTAATCTATATCTAGAAATTATTTATACCTTACAAACAAAATTCAAAGCAAACAAAAACACCACAAAACGAGATAAGAAATTTAAAACTAAACACGAACTAAAATAAATCCAAAAAATAAAATAACTAAAATAAAAATTTAATTAGATTATAAATGAATGAATAAAATCCTTAAAATATATAAAGATTAAAGAAAATTAGGAGTTAATTTAACAATAAGCTCGTCCTCGTCCTCGTCCTCGTCCTCGTCCTCGTCGTCATCATTGTCCTCTTTTAATCTCATCAAAGAATATGGAGCCAGTTTAGAGTAATCCATATACTAGAAGAAAGTGTATAACCAATACTTCATCCTTCCTAACCACCTGTTTGAAATTATGTGAAACATAATTTTGAATATGCATCTTAATGTATTTACAGTGGATAGTCCTATCAATCCTTTCACTATTACGGTGAAAGCTTAATGTCTTCTTACTCTTTTGTCCTCTCTTCCTTTTGAGGTGCATTAGCCACTTATGGAACTTCAGTTGTTCGCTCAGACTCCACTCACTAGTCACTCCTACTTCTCACCTTCAACCATAGGGGCTTTAGCTCCCTATATACCCACTAAAAATAAGTTTCACTAGCCTTCCTAACTAACCACAAGTGCCTAGCCATTCAACATCCAACAACTAATACTAAAAGAGAATACACCTAGGTTTTTTTTATCAGTCTCGTCAGATAAGATCCTCTATATATTGCATAAGCTTTTATTACTGCCCATTTATTCTAGACACAAGATAAAATAAAAACATGTGGCATGTTTTCCTTCAAACTATATACCATAAATAGAACAAATTCCTATGTTTGAGTAAACTTGTACTCTCCTTTCTCCCTAAAAGTAAATGAGCTATCACTTTATATAAGTAATTTAGGATAGGAGAGGTATGTCATAGTAAGACTTGCTTATTTGCATGGTTCTCTAAAATTCCACAGGTTTCTGCCTTTAATGTTGATAGAAAAATCAGTTATGGAGTTTTTAAAGTCGTCTATCTACACCTATTCAAGAATGTAAAGTCAACATCACACTACAAACACGTTGAACGTCAATTATCATTTAATTCTCCAAATATAAACTCTAATTCCACCTCTCTCGCCATGTCTAGGATGCCTAACCACTTCCAATATAGTTAAAATTTCTAAAATAATTTCTCGATGATCATTATAAATCATGTCGAAAATTGATTGCTAATAGGTGTGTATTTTATATGATATTTAGGGTTAATTTACTTGGTATTTGATACTTTCATAACAACTTTTATATAAAATTAATTGTCTTTTTCTATGTTTATTTTACTATATTATAGGTGACAAATTTCAGGGGAATGTAAGGAGATTGTAGGGCCGGATCAAATTCTTGTAAAAAAAACTTTGATTTAATCCAAGTTCTATAACTTTTAAGCTAGTTTAAGTGATTAGAGGAGTATGTTAAAGCAAGCTCTAAACACCCAAATCTTTCTTGAGCCTTAAGAAGACTAGTTTTAGTAGTTTACTCTTTACACACCAAAAAAATTAAAAAAAATCTACATCATTTTTGACATTCCAATCAGGTCACAGATAGGGCTAGGCCGACCCTCGCTCAGCTCATAGCCTGGTGGGGCCAAACATTTTTGGCCCGTAGCTCAGTTAACCCAAGCCAAATTCGAGTCAAGTCGGGCCAAAATTGACTTTCCTACACCAAAGAATATACATAATGGATTTGTAATTTTGACCAAGCTTGGGAAGTGAAAATAGGTTAAGAAGGACGGTCACTAGTTTTTATCTCTTCCATGTCTCTTCAATTATTATATATAACTCTTAAGTATGTTTATCACCTTTTTATACATATCTTGCATTGTATGATCAGTTGCTTCGATAGATCATTTAACCACTAGAGACTATCAATCTAATGGTCTAAAGAGACTAAGAATACCTCATTATTACCATTATTCTTGTTTTTGGTTTAATAACATCATGTACCAAGTTACTTTTATGAGAATATTTGTGGATTTTTTAAAATACTTTTAAGATTAGAAAGTGTACTTTTATTTACTTTTAATGTGTTCGATAAATTGTTATTGGGTAATTTTTAATTTAAATCACCTAACCACCCCCTTTTTTGTTGTCCTAGAGTTAACATCAACCATTTACAACAAAGAATTATTATTATTTGATCAAAAGTATAGACTCTATAAAATTGAGGCATAAGAATTGAGACATATTAGTTATAGAATACTTTACTTCTTTGCGAAGAAGAATTTGTCTCTTGATGTAAACAGTGAAAAAAAATTAAAGAATCATCCAAATTGTAAGGTTAGTAAGAAAAGGAGAGTAACATACGAAATTCATCTACCATTTATAAAACCAGATTTTCTAAAATCATTGTATTTAGATGCTTATTATTTTATGATAACAAGGATACAAAACGATGCACTCTATTTTGTGATATGATAATCATTTAAAAAGAAAAATATAAGTCAATCCTTTAAAATCTAATTACCAAGTTCATGACAGTGTTTAGAGTTCCAAACAATGGTTGAGATGCATATAGTTTAAAGTGAAAAAAATATATTTTTCAATAATAATACTAGTGATGGTTGTTATAGATAATAAAGCCTTAGACACCAAATTACACCTAAAAACTCTACGATTGAATATTTTGACATAAAAAGTGATTATAATCTAATATTTAAATAGTTAGTCTTTGCTTTTAGAAGCAAAATTCCTCAAACCATTTTGGTGTGAAGCATTATTGACTATATGTAGGTAACTAATCTATATGTTAATTATAAATTGAGCCGAGGTCTTCCCAATATAACTTGATTTGAAAAGAGTGTTTCTTATGATTATCTTTAATGTTTTAGGACCAAGAAATTACAAACGTTCCACAAGATTAGATTAAAGATAAATTTTAAGACATGTAAATGTATCTTTCACTTATGGTCAATATCGTCTAATATCAATTATATGATATAATTAAGAAAACACTCATTAAAAGAACAAATTTAATATTGTAGAAGATTAAATGAATGAAGATCTTAAAAAGGTAGAGAGAATAAAGTTTGAAGGTGATGAAGTTTGGTACACTTAAGTTTGGTTTTAGTTAATGAAGTTACAGTAAGTCTTTATAAGTACTCAACCAGTAACTTCACTTTTTTAGGCTTACTAAATACTAAATGCTTTCCACAAAGTACATTTATTAATAAGCATATGCTAATAATTGATTAAGAGTAACATTAATGAATACTCTATTAACATTAAAATAAGAAACCTCAGCCTTGCAAGATAGATAGTAATAATATTCCTATAAGTGGAAGGTGGAGATGAGAAACATCCCTAATAATTTATTATGGAGCTTTTTAAAGAAAGTTTGATTATCCAAGTTAAGATGTGGCTCTTTAGAGAAGACAAAGAAGATAGAAGAGAAGAGTATAATATAAAATAAAGAAGAGAGAAATACTGAATGAAAAATGAATGAAATATTTTTAATACACTAATAACCATTAAAATGGAATAAATTAATGATAACAAAGAGAAAAAAAGGAAGAAAAACTAGAGGTTACATAAGATGGAGTTCACTAACTAACTACTAATCATTACTATGATTTTATTAATTTTTAATAGTTTCATTAGCGATGAATTTGTAAATTTGAGAGAGTTATTAATTTTAGGTAAATTATAAAAATAAAAAATTTATTCAATTTTATAATACTAACTTGAACTTTAAAAAGTAGTAATAAAATATTCTAATTTTTAATTTTTTACAAACAAAAGTCAATTGTTAATCTTATAATTAACGATGCCACTAAGTTCATTGGACTCATAATTGGCACATAGTTTGTTAAATTCACTTTAGATTAAATATTTAAAAATAAAAAAACATTTGAGATAATTTTGTGTACATCCCCTCTTTTCCCACTGTACTATAGTTAGAAACTCACTCATTTAAAGTCTTTTCTTCTATTTCTTATTTTAGAATGGGAGAATATGTTAAAGAATAGAAATGCAATAAAATCAGTTTGCTAATTGCTCCTCTCATTACTTAAAATGGTAGGCTAATTAGCTAAGGTTTATAATGTTAAATATTTAATAAATTATTATAGGTATTTAATCTATTATTCCCATCTTGTAAACATCATCAACCTGCCATAATCATACAAAGTTGGACAAATGAAATGAAATGAAATATAAACCAATGGAAATGGAAATAACTATTAAGGAAAAAAAAGAGAGACCAACTTTCTCAAAAAGTGTTAGTTAGAAATATGGCTAAATAGGAATCCAAGAAAAAGGAATAATACATTAAGATTGAAAGAATAAAGAATATAATTTTGAGAAGAAGTAATGCTAAGGTGGATCTCCGAAGGTAACAATGGCCTTATCTCCCTTCACAATGAACCTTCAAATTTACATGGTTTTATTGGGTAGTGACCTTTATCTTTATCACTTCCAATTTCTTCATCTCTTTCATTTTTTCCTCAAAATCACTACCTTCCTTTTAAATATTGCTATCCAAGAAAAAAAATTGTTCTTATTAACCATGTTCTAACTCAAAACATGCAAATTTGTAGTCAAAGAGAAAATAAAAATTCAACTAAGTAAAACAATGTCATAAGCTTCAACTTAAAGCTTTCACATTTTTACACTTATCTAAAAAACTGAAATCAAATTAAAAACTTTCTCAAAATTTCTTGCCTCAAACCAAATGTCTTAAGATTTCTCTATGAGTTCATAAACCCATAAATGAAAAATTATCGAATATTAGAAGTTTTAGAAAAGACCAAATATAGCTCAAGTAATAAATATGCTTTGCTTCATTGATACAAAATTACAAACAAAATAGAAGCTTTCCAAGAGGGAGAAAGAGAAAGGTGTAAAAAGTCTAGGAATGGAGTTTGGTGAACACGAATATCCAATAAAATAAAGTTTGGGAAACAAGTTTATCTAAGATCAATTTTTGATCCTAGGTAAAACAAGTTATTTGGCTTTGAGTGTATGAGAAAGACAATAAATTTTAGGTTTTTATTATTTAAGTTCTTTCAATTTTTAATATTTACTACGACTTGGGATTAACAAGTCATAAGTCATCCATATGTCCAATAGATTTGGTGACATGGTAATCTTTATCAACACCCTTAAACTTAAAGCTAACAGTGAGTTATTTTTTCCCAAAAAATTTAAATTTGGAATGTTTTGTCATTAATTTTAAAGTTTGTTCTAATATTAAATAATTTAGTAAAGTTCATAATTTTTTGATAATTTACCCCTAATTTTATTCAAAAGTTAAGTTAGTTAAAAATGAAATTTTATATTTTAAAAATTATATATTTAAGAATTCATAAACATTTTAATTTTAGAAGCATTACTTTAACACATCATTTTCAAGCATGAAAATAGTTAAAATTTGAACTATACATTTAAAATAATGAGAACTAGATGAATGGTTTTATCATTAAAAATTATGTAGTTTTATTTCTTTTAAAATATTAATTTGAATTTAAATTTGGTTTTAAAGATATTTGTAAATTGATAATTAGTTAAGTATGTCATTTATTCTTTTATAATTAAATTCATCTTTGTTGAACCAAGAGTGGTTTCAATCGGCTTTAAATATAACAATATATAATTATTACTAATGAGTTCATTATTTTGATGAAAAGTAATATGATAACAAAATGAAACCATAAACTCAATAAGTGTTGGACCCCTAACTTTTCTTGGAGACTTGATTTGTTAAATGAAATTAAATGAGGAATTAGTGGTGTTTAATTTTTGATTCGGGTAATGTCAATTGGAGCAATTGCAATGATATTTTGAGGTTAAGACATGAAATGGGTGTTTTCGTGTATGATTGTGTATGACTTTTGTGAAAGAGAAATGTGTATGCGCATATTCTGTATTATTGAGTTTTGATGTTGGGAAATGGATTTGGAATATTTTATTGGAGCTTTGAATTGTGTTTGAGAGGAATTAGTTGAAGCGTTTGTGGTAGTGTGTTGATATGTGAAGTTGACGTGTTGATATGTGAAGTTGATGTGTTGGAATGGTATTTAGAAACTTCAATGGAAAATCTGTACTTATTTAGATGGATTTAGCCAATGTGGTCTTAATTAAAGTTGTATCTTATGTTTCCAGATTTCTAACGCCATAAAATATGCACTTTTTCAATATCGGGGTTAGAAGTTATGATCGATCGAATTCTTGATGTTGTTTAGGTTTGATTTCAAGAGCAGAAACTTCGTTGTGACTTTTGACCATTATAAAGACTGATTTTGGCTTTAAGTGCTTCATGAAAGTGGTAGATTATGTTTTTATCTTTTCAATGATATAAAGCATGAGATTTTTGGACAATGGAATAGGAAGTTATGATTTTTGGAAGTTGTGTCACTGCTTAGGATGACATTTCTTTTAGACAGTCAGTTTTTAGTTAAGTTTCCACCATTTTTTAGGCCGAATTGGTTTGTAAGTTCTTGATAAAAGTTGTAGTTTATGTTTTTATCTTTCCATTTATATAAAGTATGAAATTTTTGGAAAATGGAGTGAAAAGTTATGAGGGTTAGAAGTTTTGTTACTGTTTAGGTGAGCTGATCCACTAGCCATCTTTGAGTGAACTTTTGGCCTATTTAAAGACAGAGCTTGTTTTGGAGTCCTTCATTAAAATGGTAGAGCTGCCTTTTCTCTTTCTATTGATACCAAGTTTGTAAATTTTGGAGTTTTGAGTCAAAATGTATGGAAATTAGAAGTTGGGGGTCGGCTCAGCTCTTCCGCGATCGCTCAGTCCTTCCGCTATCGCTTAGCTCTACCGCGATCGCTCAGCTCTTCTGCGATCGCTCAGCCCTTCCGCTATCGCTCAGCCCTTCTTCTATCGCTCAGCTCTTCCATGATCTCTCAAACCTTCCGCTATATCTCAGCCCTTCCGCGATTGCTCAGCCCTTCCGTGATCGCTTAGCCCTCCCACTATCGCTCAGCTCTTCCGTGACCGCTCAGTACTCGTCCGCTCAGCACGCGCGACCGATTTTCTGATTCGACCTCTCTTCTTTGTTTTGGTCATAACTCTTTCGTTCGATATCCGATCGATCTAATTCTTGAATCGTTAGATTTCTAAGACATTTTTCTATCTCTCCATGAAAGTTTATGAGTTTTGAGACCAAATTGAAAAAAATTGATTAGATCAAACTGAGCAGATCGGTCGAAAAATTCTGGATATGCCTTAGTATTTTAATGATATATTGAGCTATAGAGTCTTGATTGAGTTGATTATTGTTGCAAATTAAACTAGAGACATGGATCTACAAGTTATATGAAGTAGCTAAACGGTAATTTAGCATCTAAGACTTTGCAATGGTCTGAAGGTATTTTTGGTCATAACTTTTTCATTTCTAAACCGAATTGAACATTTTTTGTTGTGAATTGAAATTGAGACATAGATGAACGTTTCTCTAGAAGAAATTTTTGTTAAAGTGCTTCATTTACCTGATCGAAATAAGGAGACAAGATGTCAGTTTTTAAGGCAAAAAGGAAGGGCAA
>JANTPM010000006.1:34174730-34200809 GCA_025434745.1 Erythroxylum divaricatum | reverse complement strand
AATGAAAAAAGATCATCATCAGTACCAGTGACAGTGATTATGAAGTGGAACCACTTCATCAAAGAATTGAACCAGCTCTTGGTAATGAGCCAACTTCAACAGAAAGATCTGAGGAGTCAACTTCGCCTCCAACATTACCATGTAGATATCCACAACGAGAACGTCGTCTGCCTACTTATTTTCAAGATTATGATGTTGGCAAAGATGATGATCCCGATGTTGATAATGAAGATGTTAGCTATTATGCTTTCTTTGCAGATTGTGATCCAGTAATGTATGAGGAAGCAATTAGCAAAGATTGTTGGATTAAAGCAATTAAGAAGAACAATACATGGGAGCTAACTATACTCTCTCGGAAGGAAAGAAACTAATTGGAGTCAATTGGGTACATAAGATGGTAAAAACTCAATGAAAAAGTGAAACGTTTTAAAGCAAGGTTAGTAACAAAAAGATGCAAACAAAAGCTCAGATACAAAATGTAAGTAAATTTCAAGCAATAATTTCCCAAAATAATTGTATGGAATAGAGTAAATACAAAATGCTCAACAAAAGAACTTTAACAATCTAAAAAGCAGTACTCTTATTAATCTTTGATTGGTGTTGTAAAAGGCTATAAAAAATCCAAGATTCTGTGGCCTGCAATCGCTTTTGGATGTTTCTGAGGTGCTGCTATGGTGGCAAGGAGTAGAGAGATAGATCTTTACCTTGGTGGTTTGCTCTCATCTGGCTTGTCTATCCTCCTCTGCTTGCACTTCGCATCCTCCATCTTTGGTGCGCAGCCATATTTAAGTTTGAGGTTAGTGTGCATTCTCCTGTTTCATTATTTACATTCTTTGTTTTATAAAGCTCCTAACCGTTAAACTTCTTCTCTTTTGACCTTCACAGTTGTACTTTGGGCTGTTGACACCCAAGATATCATTAAGAAAGCTCACCTTGGTGATCTGGATTATGTGAAGCGTGCTCTGTCCCTTCTCACCGACTTTGTTGCTGTTATGGTGAGTTAGGCAGAAATGTACTAATTATGTCTAGTACTCATTATCATCTTTACCTTGAGATCTTTGAATTATACTGAATGTTCTTGTAAAATTTGTCTCGTGCAGTTTAAGAATTTAGCTGAGAAGAATGAGAAGAAGAAGAAAACAAGAGACTGAAGCTTTGAGTATATCAAGCAAACTCACGCTCATGCGCCATCTTTTACTTGGACTGGGTTTAACGGATACCCTGACTATAGATTTGTTTTGATGTTGATATTCAGGGGCAGGCATGTAACTACTAAGTACTAATAATGTTGTTGATAGGGCAGGGCAGGCATATTCAGGGGTACTTTCCTTGTACTAATGCCACACTTGCTGAAGCCATGTCGATTAGAGAGGCTTTAATCTAGCTTAAAAGGCTTAATTTGGACAATGTTTGTTTAGAGGTTATTGATGGTCTCAATTCCAGTTCTTCTAATTTCTCTGAAGTTGGTTTAGTGCTTTTTGACTCCCAGGAACTTAAGACTCACTTTCAGCATCTATCCTTCCTTTGGACGCCTCGAACTGCTAATAGAGCCGCTCATTCTTTAGCAAGGATATCTCTATTACATGAAGATTGGTTTACTTGGACAACATCGCCATGTTTTCTTTCCTCTGTTCTTTTCTCTGATGTTGCTTCGTCTATATGTAATTCAGAGGAGGTCTAGGCTTGAGTGTATGGGATAAAGCCTGTTAGTTTCAGGTTTAGTTTGCCTCTTTTATATGATGTTTTGTTGATTTGTGATGTTTTAATGTCAAAATAGTAATAATAATAATAATGTTGCTAGTAGCTTGTGATATGTTGACGTTCCTGGCGTCTTTAAATTACCATATTTGAACTTTGAGCTGAAGCGTATTTGAAAATTCCAAGGACTTAATTAAAGCTGATTGAATTCTTGAAACTTGAAAGGAAGGAAGGAAGGAAAAAGGGTGTCACTGGACCAACAAGTTATCCATGATTTGACCCAATTCTCTAGTCTCTGCAACCAAGTCCTAACCCACCACTTTGTATGTACTACAGTCGGGGCGTCATACTCTTCTTTTAGAGGATCAGTTGGGGTGCTATTTTTTTCGCTTAATTAATATCGGATGTACTCTTTCTCTTCATGTAAAAAAATAATAATAAGAAACGGAAAAGCAAGACAAAATGGTGAGGAGTCAGTATGACATTTCAAACAATAAAGCAAGCAGGTGATTGAAAGAATTTGCCTTTTTATCTCTCTTTTCCAGCTTCGTAAAATCTGTCAATGACAGTAAACATCAATTCTGCACTTGATCAGCGGCGGAATGGAATCTCCATAGTATATCAGACGGTTCTCTTCAAAAATAACCCAACATCAAATGCATGAACTGAAACTCTTTGTTCAAAGATAATGTGGAGGTTAAAATATGATGTTAGGTTGTGTGGTGTGGTGTGTCGTGTAAAGTATATTGGCACTACGTACTTAAGATTGATGGGAGAACATAAGATAAGCGCAATACTGTATATTTAAAAGCGTGAGTCGGGCAGACATAATCATAGTTGAGCAACGCTGTCCTTAATGACAAATTTGTTTTGGTTTTTGTCAATGCTAAGCACTCAATCCACTGCGTCGTAGCATAAAATTCGAAGGGTAGTCGCTTTTCATAAAATTACGGTGTAATACGTACTATAAGCTTTATTACGTATCTCGGTTCTACATAAAATTATCAAAAATGAAGATAATGTGAAATATCTAGATTTTGGTTTCATCTTTGATTCTGATTCTGATACTGATTTTGAGTTCTAAGCATCTCCAAATCTCTCGAGATTAAGGAAAAATGTTTCCCGATACGTGGTCTAAGCTTTTATACAGTTTTTTCAATGCGTAAGTTTCCCTAACGGATCAAGAATTCATTATGCTTACAATTGATATGAACAATTGCAGAAGACCTTAACTTATATATAATTTCATATCGGACTTCTCAATCACAATATCGATATGGACATAATCCACACTAATTGGTACTCATTTTATATCCAGACTTCGACCAATTAATCTAGATCATTTATTGGGTCATTTTATTATCTTTATCTGAATCAAATTGCACAATTTAATCGATAATTCATTTAAAACTCCAAAAATATAATTAATATTGTCCAACTTTACGAGAAAAGTACAAAATTGTCTCTAATGACAAAAATGTCTTAACACACAGAGCTTCTCGCTTTGTCGGAATATGAAGATGATTGCAATATATACAACCTTATTTTTATATTTTTTAAAAAATGTTTCCATAACTTAAACATGTAATCTTATGATTAAAAATTAATAATATTAGATTAATTTATATTTAATATTTATATTGTATATGTCTCGTTATTATTCTTTAATCAGCGTATAAAAAAACTAGAATTAGAATAATTTTTTTCGAATATTTTAAAATTTTCTTAATCTAGAGGAAAAGTATATATCTTTTGCCTTTCCATAAAGAACTCTTCAGGTTTAAAAGCTACTTTCCTATTGGGTACTAATAAAACATCTCTTCTATCTTAAAAGCCAAGAGAAATGTGCTTTCCTCCCTTTCTAACTTATCATTTGGTTCCATTCTCATCACCTGCAAATCCTGACGAGACACAACATTCCAGATTTCAGCTGTTTCTCTGTGTATATAAATGCAGAGGAGTTGAGAATGTTAAGTGACCATTTCATCACAATAATTTAAACTGTTGTGTGAGGCTAATTTAATTGATTTTATATATTTTCTAACACACTTCTTCAAATGAAAGCCTTTTGAGTTTGAAACTTTCACAGGCCTACTTTACCTTGTGTTTAATTTACTTAGAATAAGTGGGTGGTAGGATTCGAACTCATGACCATTTAGTCATAGAGACTCTAATATCATATTAAGTGATCATTTCATAACAATAACTTAAGTTGTTGTGTGAGACCAACTCAATTGATTTTATATATTCTCTAACAGAAAGAAAGGAAACCAATTCAAAGCAGGTTTACATTTTGATTAGCGGTGTGTTTGTTGAAGATCTTAATTATTATATGGCATTATTGTTTAACTGCTCCATCACATTGTGGTATAACAATAGGTTTCTGAAAACAATCTTTTATTTTAGGATGGTCAAAAGGCATCTTACTATAATGTGTAATATGGCGAGGTGAAGTGAGTAAAAAACAGCAAGAATTCAGTAAATATTTGATCGATACATAAGATTTTAAAAATTCTAATAATACGTAACTTTGCATTAGAATTAAAATTATTACTCCCGATTAAAAAAATGTTTAGATATACGTTATATTTTCAAAATTAGTAAAAGTTTCTTATTTTTATATTTTAAATCGAATATTTTCGGTTCATGCAAGAATAAATTTCAGAAATAATATTTTTTAATGAAGTAAAAAAGAGATATCATATGATATTAAAATAGATTTAAAAAATCATTTTATAAATTAGAATAATTAAAAAAATAAAAATGGAAATAGGTCATATTTGTAAATATTTACTTTATGTTATTTAGTATTTGTAATTTATTTAATATGTATTGAAAATATATTATTTAAGACGTGTTTTAATGGGGTAGGTGTCCGTTGTAGTAGCTTGAAGGTGTTAGGCCTCCACTTGCTGCACATCTTTTCCACGCACTCAGAGCTATAAATGAATCATTAAGTCTATTTGGCTTTTTTATTAAACCCTAAAGTTTACTTGAACCTTATTTTTAAATTTTTAGCTCAAAAGTATAAGAGCGGAATAAAAGGTGAATTTGGATTTGATTTCATAAAATTTTGAAAATATACTTTTATATTTTTGGTATATAAAATATTAAACTACACAAAATTAAAAAAATCTACATAACACATTCAATGTTCTAAAACTTTAGGGTTAAAAAGATTCAATCAGTATTAAACCGTCGTGAATAAAAATATAAGAATTTGAAAAATGATTTTAAAAAATCATCTTTATCCATAAAAATTTTTAAATTTAATTAAAAATAAATTATGAAATAAAAATTAAATAATTTATTTTGATATAAAAAACTGATTAGTTTAAAAAAATTGACTGATTAAGTCAATATTTTTTAATAAAAATATTAAACTAAATCAAACCCAAAATTGGAAAATAAATGACCAGTTCAAAGTTTTTATTACTAAACCGGTTGAATTGATTCGGTTTTTAAAACATTAATTAACGTAATTTTTAATTTAGAAATATACATTTTTTACTTTAGTCATACATCATGTCCATATAGTGAAATTACATAGTCATACATCTTTATATTCCAACTCTTAATTACATTTACAAATTTGTTTATTTTTCATATTTTATGCTTCAAAAATATAAATTTTCTTTTTTGAATTATTGTTTGTTTATTATACAAGTCTCTGTTATATTTTGTTAATTTATGATATTTAAAATTTAAAATTTATGTTTTATTGGAATTTAAGAATTTAAATTACATGTCATTAAAAAATAGTTAAATATGATAGAAGAAATTGTGGTAATTTAATAATATGATAAAAGTACGAATTATAATTTTTAAAATTGAAATAAAAAGTTACAATTAAGAGAATCTCTACATCTGTATTAAGAAAAAGTTAAGATTCAAATTTACAAAAAAAAAAGGCTTATAACATACCCATGTAATCATATTATATATTATCATTAAGAAAGGGCTTTTATAGTTATATGCATTAAAAATGAAAGAATAAAGAAAATGCTATTGGGTAATCGTATAGAAACGTCTACGCCAATTAACTCACATTAGAGCCTCATCACTTCATCATCTTATCTGCTTTTGTCTTTGTCTCTGTCTTTGTTATTTGTTCTCTTTTTTTTCTTTTCTTCTTCTATCTTGTGATTTGCAAACATGTCTTTCTTATTAGTCTTCTTATTTTAATAATATAATCCCTCGAATCAAACTAAGCCGATCATCATCATCATCCCATCCAGTCTGAAATTTTACAATACAGTTTGAAAAGATTTGATAGTATGCATCAAACTGTATCAATTATTTATTAAATGCACTAAACTAAGGAAAGTGAAAGTAAAGATATAGATCATACTAGAATAATTGTATTCGGGTATGAGCTATTTGTCAACGTAAAATCATAACCTCAACTCACGAAAATAGGTTTTTATAAAAATATAAAAGAAAGGTTGTGTTATAAAACCGAAACTAAAATTTAAGAATATTTGGGAGAGGAGAATTCTTCTTACAAATTGGTGTGACTTACATCAAGTTAACTCTTCTATTTATAGTACAAAATTTTTAATAAAATAATATCATGATAATAGAAGTGGTACACTAACTATTAAGTGGTGCATTTGGTGCACTAACAATTAAGTGATGCATTTGGTACATTAACAATTAAGTGGTGTATTAACAATTAGTGGTACACCATATTATTTCTATCTTTTATAACATTATGAAAATTCTATACTGATATGTAAATTAATCTTATTCACTAAATTTGATTTAAAAAATATAAATTTTCTTTTTTGCTATGTCACGTAAAATTTCTATTTATGAATACAGTTTTGGAATCTTGTAATTTAAATTTAGTATCAGGTTTATTTACAATCGATGACTTCAAATAGAGTTTTATTATAGTAATAAATTGTGTTATTTAAATTTGATGTAATTAATATTTTATTCAAGAATTAAAAATGTAAATTTTATCTATTAGTCTAATTTATCAAATAATTGCAAAAATCTCATATGAACAAAGATTTTGTTTTCATGAGAGTAATCCAAACATCTATGTAATTCCAATATAAATAAATGTTTTGGTTTGCATCTGTATGACCATTTCTCTGGCAAAACAAGTACAGCAGACTGCCGCCTTTTACGTACGTCCAAAGACAATACAAACATCAATGATCAAACAATAAGAAAGTAGTAGCTACAACAGGCTCAGATCGATCACTACAATGCCTTTGTAACGCGAGGAATTAGTGGCAAACATCGTAGTCTCCATCTCCAATGACTCTCACCACCTTGTTTTCTCCAACAGACAAAAACATGTTTACATCAATTGCTAAGCACCATAAAGATGCAAGCTCTGATCGTCTATATTTTCCCGCAAACTTTTGGTTACCTCTTCTTCTGTTCATATCTTTATCTCTGTGTCTCTTCCTCTAAGATGCTGTTTAACCCTTTTGAACATTCTCCAAGATATTTGTCAGTTTTCAGAATATAGAGATTGGTAAGTTCCTAACTCTTGGTTACACGCAAATTAACCGCCATGATCATATTACATTAAAATTAATTACAAGTCAAATGCGATTTTATTTGATGCAGATTGGCTCTTGGAGGGTCCTTGTCTTGCATTGCAACAATATATGGGTGAGATTGATGCCAGACCCATTGAACGGGTACAAGTTGTAGTGACCCACTTTGGTGAGCAAGGTGAAAATCAGAAGAAATATCAGCATACTAGGCATACCAGTGGTAGCAGCAGTGAGGTAAGAAGTTAGCAAATAGTTCACATCTTAAAATCTTATGTTTTCTAATTGGTGGATAGATCAGGTAGAGTTAAAATTTCAATCGTCATTTCTGGTTCTGAAGTGTTTGCTGCAACTATTTGACAAATAACTGATTTAAGGCTTTTTAACGGGTTGAGATTAAATTAGGTTGGATTTATGTGTTTCCAGATATGGATTGTTCCTGATTATGGATATAGGCTTATGTTTTTTAGGACCTTGTAAGGAAAGTCTCCAGTTAGACTGATCCTGAAATTGCTTAAGATACGTTTTGTTACTAAACGAGCAATATTCATCATATTTGTTACTTTTGCTCATGTCTTGACAAAGAAACAGTTCGAGTGGTCATCATATTGCTCATTGTTTCTTTGGTCTCCAGGGAATGGATAAAGAGAAGGATGCTGAGAACCTGCAAAGAGAGTTAGCCAATTTGAAGGTGCAGTTGGAGGCAAAGGACTCTGCTTACCTGCAACTACAGCTTAATCTAGAAAACCACCAGAAAACTGTCGAGGAGCTTTGCACTCAGCGGAAAAATTCCGATCGTGAGAGGGATGCCTGCATAGAAGAATTGACAGGAGCCAGATATAGGATCTGTGAACTTGAGTCCAAGGTGCATGAGACGGATGATCAATTCTTAGAAGCTGAAAAGATAAGAGAGCAACTTTCGTATGTTCTATGCGAGTTGAAGTCTACACAAGGAGAGATGATGAGAATGGAATCGGAGCTTGCTGCTGCCAGGGACGAGAAGCTGATGGCGCTGACTAAAGCAGAAGTGATGGAAAGTGCTGCAGCCATGGAAAAGGACAGAGCTCAAAATCTCCTAAATCATATCGCTGAGTTAAACGAAACCATTTTCATGTCCAAACGGGCTATCATTGAAGCAGTAAAAGACAAGGCTGCTACTTTATCAAAGAAAGATGTTGAGGTAGAACTAGCAACGGAGAGAGCAGCTCAATCAGAGAAACAGATGGAAGAAATGAGAAAGCAAGTGGAAGACTTGGAAAAACAGCTATTAGAAAAATCTTTATTAATTGACAAAGGTGTATACGGTGAAATAAATGACTTGAACCAGCTTAAGGCAGATCTTACAAGCAAAGAAGAAGAGAACATTGAGCAGACATTCCACATTGAGGCATTAGAGACTGAACTGAATCAGTTAAAATCAGAACTGAAGAATGCAAATGATGAGGCAAGTACATTTAACCATGAAATCGAAATGCTCACAACTGAATTGAAGGTGGTCAAAGCTGAAATGTCCCAAATCAAGGAACGGGAAAATGAAGCACAAGTTGAGATAGCACTGTTGAAATCTAAGCTCCATCGAAGGGGGACGAAACTTGCAGCAGCTAAGGCAGTTGAGGCAAGAGCCGTGACGGCCAAGTCGGGGTCATTTCGTGCGGTTCAGCAAATAAAAGTTGAAGCAGAAGAAGTTAACAAGGAGAATCAAATATTAAAGCAAGTAACAGATAAATTAACTGAAGAATGTGATGAGGTTAGCCTGATTGAATCTCAATGTGAGATTTCCTCTCAGATTACGGAAGAGTCAAGAACTGGAGTTGAGGGAGTAGAAGAAAATCATAGCAGTATCACAATATCACTCGACGAATACGAGTCCTTGATTAGAAAAGTTGAAAAGGTCGATCAATCTCTAGGACAGGATCAGGTGGAAACGCTGAAGAAGGAGTTGCATGCTGCGGTGGCAAAAATCATGGAGCTCAGGACTCGGGCAGAACAAGCTGTTACTAGAGCAGACGCTGCTGAGAAAGCGAAAGTATCACTCGAGGATCGGATAAAGCGGTGGCGAGAACAGAAAAAGAGAAGAAAGGCTGCATTAGCTGCACTGAGGGAGGAATCTTCGTCAACAGAATCTCGTATTGTCACTTATGATGGTTCACCCAGAAAATATCTGCCACTGGGTGAGTTTCTCAACATCAATTTTTAATCTGCGCAAGTAACTTTCAGAACAGTGATATTGTTTCCCTGAATAACCTTGAATGTTGTCTTTCAAACACTAACAAATGAACATATATAGGAGGTACTATTGGTTGTATCAGAAGATAAGAGACCTTATCTTTATAAACAGTTGTCTAGTGTTAATTAACTGAAATCTTTAGGCATGGATGTTCTGCTATAACATCAGATGATTATGTATTTCACAATAGGCCAGTCTTCCATGGCTAGCTCCATCATAGCATTTATCTCTATTCTGCAACCTTGATGGTTCATTGTTGAACTTGCCCATCTGTTTATTGCTCCGGAAACAAAAGTTTGAAAACAAGTTCACAACTAGCTCTACCTATGTCCTTGCATACCACTGCTTTACAAACTGCTTTTTGTCATTTTAAGTTGATAGTAACGTCATTGATTGTTGTTTCATGTGAACTATGTTGGAATTTTATTGTTATTGTACATTTATTAAGTATTACTATTAAAATTAAAATTAAAAAATTAAAATTTGATCCAATATGAAAATAATAAAATAATTCAATAAATGATCTTATTAATGTTAGGAAATTAGGGTGAGATCAAACACTAAACTTTTTGTATAATTTTACAAAATTCAATATCACTTGAAATTCTACATTATGATTAACATATAATATATAATAAAGATAAATCTTAATTCCTACCTTATAGTGAAATTTGATCATTTTCTTATCGCTTTCTTCAAAATTGTTTTCGAAATTAATTCTTCTCAACTATAGGGCACACAAAGTGGTAATCACAAAACGTGTTGAGAAAACCTTACAACTGCTATAGAAAGAGTTAGGTGAAAAGTGTTAGTTCCCTTAGAGCCTAAGCTCATTCACAATAGATTTTGGAAATTTTAATAATTTAATTAAAAATAAATTCTAATTTTAATAAAACTTTAATTAGAATTAAGTACCAATTATGTCCTAATGAGATTCAATATCTCATAACAATCCTTATTCATTAAATATCTTATCTTTAATTATAAAATATCTCAAACTTTACAATTAAATCCGACTTGATCAAAGCATCTTTTCTCTTTTCAACTCCTCCTTTTTGTATGACCTGCTAAGTTCCTAATTATGTTGACAATGGATATAAATTATAACTTTAATCATATTTAAGATTGGATAAATTAAACTCTTTATTTTATCTTTTATTCTTTAACTGGACAATTTATATCTGTAGATCAAGATTGACATATAGCAATTTATCATGACCACTTAAAATATTTAGGAATGTTAAAATGAGATTTGATAAACATTTTTGTGTATAATTTTTCTATATAATTTAATATTTCATCATACAATGTTCCAATTAGACATAAAACATGAAATTAAAGTCTACTATATTCGAGTCCAACCATATTAGTTCTCCACCATTAGTAATTGATTCCATTGATGATATCTAAAACTATTTTTAAAGTATCATTGCACTTTATCCATGGATCTCCTGAATCAATACTAATTAAGAACAACAAAACATTATATTTAACTACTTTAGGGTGATGAATCTTATATTAATCACTTAATTATCTCTATACAGTTGATGTTATGTCCAATGACTACCAACTAAGCTACTTTTGACTAGAATAAGTCATAAGTAGTATCAAAATATAACAATTCCTATATGAGATACTTTGTTGATCTCAAGTTAAAAAATTATTAGTATAATCATCATAATGACAATTTTCATAGACATAAAAATAATGTTCTAAATGAAATTCTTATATGTGATCAGTTCAATGAATTTGTACTTTAATAAGCACTTGTATGTTTATTTAAATATCTCCTTATTTTGTATCTATAAGATCGACTACTTCCTTTATAAGAAAGAAATATAATGTAGCCTTTTTATATGTTCAATCTTCATAAAATAATGATTAAGAATAACTTAGAGAAAATACATAAATGAATATGAATCTTTATAATTTTGATCTCATCATATCATTTTCAATGTAAATTTATCAAATGGACTTTATCATATACATCTAAATATGTATAAGATAAAAAATGCATTTAAATAGTTATATGAATAATTTACAACTAACTGATTGGTTATAGGGTATAAAACAACAATTAAGTGAGTTGAAGTTCAATAAGAAAATGACTCTTTATTAATATGGATCAAGCTTATTAAACCTATGATAAATAGGCATAATAAGGTTAATATAGATAAAATCTAGATCTCCTACACCTATTTAAGTAAGTTTCACGGACATCTAGTATTCTCTGATTTATTAAGATATATGTACATTAAGAAAGGTGAAGAAAAAACTTACAAACGTTTCTTAAGCAAATTCTTTAAAGAATGATCGAAAGTTTCACCAACTTGTTCAAAGGTCATCATGCTTACTCAAAAGTTTTAATAGCTTAATTAAATAAAAAAACCATAGTGAAGCACATATGTTTTTATACTATCTTCGTTTATACAAGTTTATAATTGAACTTGGGCTAATTAATAAAATTTCTGTTATATGTAAGACATGTATAAAAGTAATTTCATAATTATAAAGATTAAATAAAGATTTTCTAATTTCCTTACAAGCCAATGAGAGAAATTAATATGTTTTTGTTTAAATGCATAGTATATTTGTTACATGGATTAGTATCTATATGATATCAGTACACATCTGGTGCATGTTGCACACGTATCGTGAAATGCTAAAGTATGTGTCCCCACGCATTTGATACTTGAGTTGCATGTGTTCCACACATTTGGACAACACTCAGAGTGTCACACATATAATACATGTATGATTGTTGCTACGTGTATGCTAACATCAATGCTCTACATGTCGAAAAATCCAAAATTATAGAAATTATGAAATCGCCTCAAAATTATTTTGGATCATTTTTGTAGTCTAATGAATTAGACTTATAGATGAGTTATGTTGAAATGAGTTTAGCTAAAGTTCAACCTAAAAATTTTCAAATATCTTATACTCATATCCATCCTCACCTGTAAAATAAGCTTAACTTTTAAACTCGAATCCACCTATTATAAAAATTTTAAATTAAAACCCAAACAATAAGTCCATTTCATTATAACATACTGGCATTGATTCATGCCTTAGCTTATTAAATTATGTAAATGTTGAATAAAAATACTTAATCATTTTTAAATAAAAATCATAAAATCATTCAAAAATAAAAATAAAAATTCTTACAAATATGTAATTATAATTAAATCAATAAATAAACATAAAAACATATAATCATGGACAAGGAAAAGCCATCTATTCTTATACCTATTAGTATAAAAGTTTTAAAAAAATCATATACGACTTGTGAAATATTGAGTAGAATGTGTTATTTGAGCAACAAATACTTAATGAACTATTAAAATAACCATAGCAAAGGAAATTTGAACAATGTTTGATAAAGGTATAGAGTTTCTTTCAACGCTAAGATTAAAACTATTATGAAAGAAATATATTTTACTGATACACTAGGGGTTAGGAGAGTGAGAGAATATATTACTAAAATCATCCATTTATAAAGTAAACTCAATGCCCTAAATTTAATCATTTCTCATACTTGCATTGTTTATTAAGATCTAAATACACTACCATCATAGTTTGGTATCCTTGTTACCTACAACTTACAAGATGAAGCCTGGGACATTCACTCCATAATTACCTATTGTGTAACAATGGAAGCCAAAACTAAACCCATAAATTTCAAAGGTAAATCTCCTAAACATCCTTAATTTGAAGAACCTAGATAAATAAGTGGTGTAAGGAATCCCCATATATCATAAAGAATATGAGATACTTCTTTTGAAATAAGAAAAGTCAAAAAAACATGATTGCAGAAAATACAAGACCTGAAAGGAGAAACATTAACTATTAGATAACTCTTTAAGCTTTTGGCATTCTTAAGTGTAATATTGCTATAATCTTATCAAGTTCTTAATTGTTAAATATTATATAACTCTTTAACCAACTAAGGATGATTCAAAATTGATAGTTAGCAATAATGAAGAAGTGAGTTTAGATTTTGTAAAAGTTATTTGTTCAAACCTTAATGCTAGTTTTATACTTATTTTATATAACACATTCTATATATGTAACACCCCACTACCATAAATTACATACCGGAGCACCCTGTGGATATTCCTGTACATAACCTATAATAATGACCTGTTAGAGAAAACACGTATCCAATTTAATCATGGCATTAACATAAAAGTCACCCAATTTTAAAACTGAAATGCATTCCTCATTTCATTTCATAAAAACCAAACTTAACATTGTAGCTTTTCAAACCATCTGAATGTGTGTGTATATATATATGTATAAACTAAGTACATTACATGAGGAATTTTACAAAAATAACTTCAATCTAATCTTTCAGTATCAGCTGACCGACCTTTGAGCCATTTCTACAAATATAAGAATTAATCTTCTTGTAGCGTCTCCCTTTCACTAATGTTCTCTTTCGGACCTGAAAAATCAACGTTATAATTTTGATGAGTTTTGCGAACTTAATGATGTAATCATCCTCGATGGTTCACCTAATTCATACCATACAATAGATCATATAAGCAGATAATTTTACATCTTTTCATTTAGCAAATTGCACCATATATCATTTACTTCACATACCCAGTTTCATACAAATACGTGTCCACAGTATAATTCAATCAGTTAAACACACTTAATAAGTATATATGCAAAGTTTGTGCAACTCACTTTCAATTATTACGTTGTTGTGGCTGAGTGCCTAAACTATCTCGTATCTATTATGGATACCGGGTTCATTACTATTATCCCTTACCCGTTGTGGATACAGGGCTCATTGTACATATCGAGCCTTTGGCTCTATACCACATTTCGAAGCTTTAAACAAATATTTGGTGGCTACGCATATTACAACTATCATTATCTGATCATGCATTCATATATGAAATGCATCACATTCATATTCAATCATTCATTGTTTCAAACATTCCCATTCACAATCCCATTCAAACACATTTATAGTCTCATTTTCATTTATCATCGGACCTTAGTCCGGTATTCATCAAATAGGTTGAGTAATATTTATTTCACGAAATTCACATTCAAGGAACACTCTAATATCACATTCATATATCAGAATCTTCGGATCTTCATGTCCGGAATTAGTACAAACAATCCACATTCAGAACATAATTCCACCAGATTTACGTTTAAGGAACACTTCAATATCACATTCATAAATCAGAATCTTTGAACCTTCATGTCTAGAATCGGTACAAACAATCCTTATTTGGAACATAATTTCACCAAATTTAAATTCAAGGAACACTTCAATATCACATTCATAATTTAGAATCTTCAAACCTTCATGTTCAGAATTAGTACAAACAATCCACATTCAGAACATAATATATAATAGACAAATATTAAGCGAGACCATCTAGGTTACTCATTGATTGCTCCAGAAGCTATTGTCTCAAAATCCCAGCAACATTTGGATGTTGACATTCCAAAGGCTCCTCTGTATCATGCAAAATATACATTTACACAAATCACAAAGTTGCACAATTATACACATACTCATTTATGCACATATGTATACATATGAATCATGTACAAGGCATGTTCAATGACAATCCCAGGAATCTTTCCATTATTCTTATCACATAATCATTCATATATCAAAACTCACCTAAGTATAATTATTCATATATCAAAACTCACCTAAGTATAATTTGTACTTAGGTTTACACCTCATTAAAACCGTTAAAATCAAAATTCATAACTCATTGGGTCAATTCATATTTTTCCTGAAACATACTTTCAGGTCAACTTTGCACGTTGTTTTTTACTAAGAAAATAAAGTAATTTGGCAACACTTTCTCTAGAAAATTGTTACCCTATGTATTAAGTTTCTAATGATACCAAGATCATATAATTTGATTCAGTATTCCAAAATTTATACTCAAAGTACTTCGGACTGAGTATGTTCAAAATTTTAGCTAGTGCATAATCATGCACTCCAAGTTGTACTACTCATATATCTCAATTACAATATCCAAAAATTATCAACTTTATACCAATTGACAGATACAACTTTTGTAAAGACAACTTTTTCTGATTTGACCTATATCAATACAATTTACTTGATAACTACAGGATATGATTTCTATTATGGGTAAGGATGCATCCTAAGACAAAACTGAATTTCAATACCGTTAAGGGCAGAATTAAAATGCAATTTCTTCTTAACAATTGTAGTCGTATGTCTGTAGTTTAATCTAAATTAAAAATCATTCCATTTGAAAATTTACAGATTAAGTTATGGCTAAAATATAAAAGCTTAATCAGTGGAAAATGTTGTAGCTAACATTTTCCATCACACTCTTCATCTTAGTCTCTCAATCCTCCCTTAAAACAACTCATAAATACCATTAATGCATTAACACAGAGCATACATCTATTTATTGGAACATCAACATTACACATATCTCAACTCCTTTATCATGATCATTAAACACTAAGCTATCATCATATATGCTCCATTTAGCAAAACCATGAAGTTTAATAATAATACTCTTACTTGTTTTGGCTCCAAAGTTGAAGATCATGTAACTCTAAGTCCCAAACATCCCAAGATCATTTTCATTTATGAAGGAGAGATGAGGTTTTTCTTATGACAAGAAGAAGAGCAGGTCAAGAAGGTGAGAAATGAGTGTCATGGATGAGAAAAAATTAAAAAGAGGAAGAAGGTGAGAACATTTGGCCAAAAGAGTCAAATGAAAGACCAATTAAAAGATGGTCTTTCAAAAGTTACGTGGGTTTAATGCTTGGCTTGGCAACTGACACTTGTTTCTTGCCACTTGTAAGGCTTTAAACTAGGTTCTTTTATTTAACTAGTCCAATCAATTTCAATTCCTACTCCAATTATCTCCCAATTTTTAATGAAACTTGTCAATAAATCATAAGGTCATTTATCAAAATGTCCATTGCCATTTGATAGTAATTTCTACTACCATTTATCAATTGTCTTGCCACTTGACATTTTTCCTAGTTCAAAAATACTAAAAATTTCAGAAATTTTCTAAATTTCACCAAAAAAATTCTAAATCTGTAAATATACTCTCTAAATCAATTTTCAATACAAATAAACTACAATTCTCAACAAAATCACATTTATAAAATCAATTATACCCGAAAAAGTCAATGAATGCATGTGCAATCATTTTAATATGCCAAAATTCAATATTCAAGTGTACGTGTATGCCAAATTATGTATGAACATGAAATGCACTTTTTAACTTCTCACTAAACTCATATATACACTACGACGACCTTAATATGGGTAATGGAATGTTACAATCTATATCATCTTTCAATTGAAATTTCATTTTTGTATCTTTTTTGGATAAAGAAGGTCATATTTGTATAATAAAAAACTCCAATATATAGTTATCTTTTTATGTAAAATATATTGATACAACCTTCTTATCACATTGTTTATGTAAAATATGTTTAACTCTTGATAAAGTCTATACTTCTTCATAAATTATTGAAGACAATGTTAGTAAGTGAACTCTGATAAAGGAAAAATCATTCATGTCATGGTATAAAACAATGGATCACATCTCCAAAGAAAGAGTTAAAAAATTAATAAAGGATACATTATTCCAACTCTTAATTTTGGTGATCTAGAGACATTTATTGCTTGTTGTAAAGGCAAATTGGCCAAAATAAAGGAAAAGGTCAACTTGCAATTCTAGTTTTCTAGTTTTCTAAAAATTATTCAAACAAATACTTGTGATCCTTATTCTCCCACCATTTATAATTCTAGATATTTTTATGACTTTTATTGATGATATTTATCATTATAGGTAGTTAGAAAAGTATGAATCTCATGATAGATTTAAGATATTTAAGGATGAAGTTGAAATTCAATTAGGAAATCAATCAAGATTGTCAAGTCTAATCGTGGAGGTGAGTATTATGGCAAGCAAGAGGTTTCTTAAAATGAAAAAGGATTGTTTGCTAAATACTTGGAAGCTTACAGATTATTAGCTTAGCTTATTATATTAGGTAGTTCTGAACATAATGATATAAACAAAAGGCAAAATCACATATTAAAAGATTTGATGAGGAATGTGTAGAGTAAGAACTAACCTTCCATATTACCTTTAGGGAGAGGCAATTAAGATTACTTTATACATTTTAAAAAATGTATCAAGAAAATTAGCATTTAAAACACCTTTTTATTTATGAAAAGTTTGGAAACCTAGTCTCATCTTTGAGTTTGCGGCTGCCTTATTGAGGTATGTTTGTATAATCCTTTTGAAATTGCATTCACATTTTTTTCCTTACTATTATATAAGTTATTCAAACCACACCAAAAGGCTACTTATTTTACTATAGAGATGGAGGATCTAAATTAATGAAATAAAAATAATTAAGTTTCTAGAATATGATGTGTTAAAAAAGATTTGTCCTTATCACATTTTTTAGGGTAACATACTTAATACTACTATAATTTTATATTTTTCATCAATTTAGTTAGGGTTAGTATATTGTATATTTAGTGTCATTTTATTGTGAGACTAAGAACCTATATAGAAACAAGTTAAGATTCCTATGGTAGAAGATCATATTAAACAAGTTCAATTAAGGAGATCAACTAGGATGAGGAGGTCTGTTATTTCATCTATTATACAGATTATCTTAGTGATAATGATTATGATATTGGACATGTTATTGATATAGTTGCTTCTTTAGAAGTTGTTTCTAGTCCTCATCTAGATTTTTAAGGGATGTAATGAAAAAAGACATACAATTTATAAAGTACAATCAGGTATGAGAACTTATTGATTTATCTATAAAATGTAAACTTATTAACTATAAATGGGTTTATAATATTAAAAAGGACTCCCAAAGTAAGGCTGAGCAATTTAAAGTCAAGTTATTCACCAATAGTTTCACTCATAGATAAAGGAAAAACTTTAATGTTACGTTCTCTCTTATATCTTATAAAGATGAATTTAGAGTGATTATTGCAATAATAACTTATAATGATATAGAGTCACATTATATAGATGTTAAGATAACCTTTTTGAATAAAGACCATAACGAGGATATATATATAAGGTATAACCTAAAGGATTTTAGGAAGATGACAGGAGTCATCTCATTTATAAATTGAAAAAATTATTATATAGATTGAAACAAACTTCTCATCAAAGGTACAAAAATTTGATAAGGTAATTACCTTATTCCACTTTATCAAAATAAATTTAAAAGATGCTATACTCCAAGGTTGGGTGAGCAAGATCATGTTTTTGCTTTTGCATATAGATGATGTCTCACTTATATAAAATGGCTTGGTCACATAAGGTTAAGCAATTATTGTCTAAGTATTTTGACACGAAAGATCTTGGTAAAATATTTTTTATCCTTGGTATTCAATCCACTAAGACAAATCTCATGATTTATTAGATCTCTTTTAGAGAGCATATATTTAGCGCGTGTTGTAAAGGTTTAATATAAAATTGGCAAAAGGGTTAAAAAAAAATCCCTAACATTTACATCAAAATTTAAATTAAACTTTATCGCTTCAACTTATTTAAAAAAACTATAATTTTTTGACATACCCAAATAACCCTACGTACCATTTTGGAAACATTCGAAAAGAACCCCAAATTAACAATTCCCCTAACCTCCTATTTAAAACATAACATATTATATTAATTTTATAGGTCCTAGTCCACCTATACATCCAATATGGTAGGAGAGAAACTTAAATTCTTCACGCCTAGATGACAACGTTTAAAAAAACAATTAAGGTTCTTTTGCTAATACATTGTCAACATGACAAACCTTTCCAATCAAAAAGTAACTCTCTGCCACCAACTACTTTTTTCCAAGTAAAAAGTAGCCAATATTAACTTATTACTACAAAATAAAGATAAACCATTTATGATATTTTCCATAATCATAATATTCATGCCTTTTAACTTTGAATATTATCCAAATAAAAAAAATTGTTAATTTTGTGGTAAAAATATCCATTTATTCTATTTTCTTCAATCACTACACAATTGAGCTCCAAAGACCCCACAAACAAGAATTTAACAAACCCAACATGCCTGATAATACCTTCCTGGCCAAAAACTTGTGGCTATCCATTAGTGCAGGCGACAAAACCATCAATCTCTCTTTTGTATCATCAACTTTGGCTACCATCGACTCAATCAACTCTCCTCTACTTCCCCATCTACCTACACGATATCATTAGGAGAAACATAATTTGATACATCAAGATCTTGGTTGTTGGACTACAAAATTAATAGTTCCAATTTTGATAACATTAAAGTTTTCCCAACAATATCAAATGTCAAACCTTTATCACTGATTCGATAAACTATTTCTTCTTGCTATAAGAGTTATTTCTATGTGTTTCACAGCTAGTCAAATACTTTTCAAAAGCTTTAACGACTCGATAGATAAGCTCAATAGTCTGGAGAGGAATCCCACCCAAACTATTAACTAAGCAGTGTTAGATGACAACGTTTTGGGAAAGCCCGAAGTTGCCATTTTAATGATTTTTTTTAATTTTTTGGATCTTTCACTATGTAGGATAAATATGTGGCATGAACCGACAGATAAATTATTAAAATATACCAATTGCTTTTTTTTTTTCTAATAGAGGTTTAACAAAAATGGTTAGTCGAGGTTATTTGGATATGTAAAAAAACCTTATGATTTTTTATTTTGAATGAGCTGGAATGATAGGGTTTAATTTGAATTTTGATATAAACTTTAAGGCTTTTTTGAACCTTTTGCCTATAAAAAATTATAAACCTTATATAACGCCAATTTCTCATATAGGAAAATTATCTTTGGCGAAATGTTTAAAATATATAGTTAAAATATGTGCCATGAATAATTTTTTGTACTCTAGTGTAGTTTGTAGTCTGATGTATGCTTAAGTTTATCCTAGACCAGACATTACATTCTTTATCATAGATATTTATCTAGTTTAAATATTGATTACTAAAATATAACTAAACAAGTTTTATGATATTCTCAAAGGATAAATGCAAGAATTAAATCTAATTAAGTATAAATATAATATTTCTGATTGAGTATAAATATTTTGACTTTGATATGTGCCTAGATGATGGGAAGTCCACATCAAGTAGTGTCATTATACACTTATAATCTCTTTTATTATGCATGTTGAGTTTGTTGCATGTTATAAGGATGCTTCACAAGCAATTTGGTTAAGAAAATTATTTTTTAAATTATTGTGGTTGATTCATTAGTTGGACCTATCAAGTTGCAATGCGACAATCTTTCTTTAATGTTGTTTAGGAATAATAGTAAGAATATAATAAGATCTAAGTATTTGGAGGTCAAATATTTGATTATAAAAGAATTTATCTTGAAATGTGATATTAAAATAGAGCATATTTTCACAGACTATATATTGGCTCTGACTAAAGGACTTTGCTTGCTATTTTTGATAGACATATTTGTAATATATGTGTTTTGAAGTCTTTTGACACTTTTAGCTAGAGATGATTGTATATTTCTTCTATATACAATTTTCTTCTAATGTATTAAGACTATATTATTCATATATTGATTATCATCATTTTTTATCAGTTGTGTACATTATTTTTTTGATATCATAATACATATAAAAGGTTTAAGATTTATGTCAGTCTTAAGCATATTATAGATCATAAAGTATATTCACAACTTGATCTTGAGCCTATATCTCCTAACAAATTTAGGCATCTTTATATATTTATAGGTTTTATAAAATATGGGAGAATGTAAGTTTTAATCCTATAAAGATTTCTCATAATACATTTTAGCATATAGTGAGAGAAAATACGTTTTTCTATTTTATTTTAGTATAAAGCTCGAAAAAACCGAGACTAATAAACAAAACATGGTACACTATAAATCATTTTGGTGCCACTTCCTGTACTTCATTTTCTCATCTATGACAGTAAGATTGCTAAATATGCATGATTATATTTGATCTATGTCATATATAACACATGTTTATAATATCTTCTAGTATCCAAAGTCTTATGTGACTAAAAATAGACTTCGATTATCTTCAAATCAAATATTTTAGAAAAGTCTATCAATACAATGTTGATTAATATTTATCTGAGGGAGAATGTTAGAATTTTATTCTTATTGGACTTTTACTATTTATTATTTTCGAATTTAAGATTAAGAAATCGATATTTAAATTGGTATAAAAACAATAAATTGATATAATTAACTCAAACTCTAGTGAAACAAATAATACTTATTAGTGTGGGTTGTATACTTATTAGACTTACAAAGGAAAAGTCTAATAATATCAATACATATTAGGTTTCGTGCCTATTAGGGATGGTAGTGAGTATGCATGAAAAATAATATTTGATCCTAACTCAACCCTTTGTTGTTGGGGCCCGGGGGAAAAGCCCGAGGCTGATCAAGCACAAGACAATGACCTAACTCGACTTGGCCTGATTATTTAAATTAAAGAAAGCAAAATGATACTATTTTATTTGTAAAAGTTGAATCGCAAGCTAGACCTAAGTAGTCCAAGACCAAGTCAATCTCAAGGTTTAATTTTTAGAAAAACCAAGCCCGAGACCTGACCTAAGACCTGGTCAACTTAGGTTAGCCCTGACTTAGTTGCCATCTCTAAATTACAGGATCAAATCACCTGTTTCATTTTTGCTATTTTAACGCTGTTTTAACTTATCTTATCCATACATTTATATAGGACCTATGTAAATATGTGAATAAGATAAGTTGGAACAGCATTAGAACAACAAAAGTGGAACAACATACACCTCCCCTAATTCACATACTTAAGTATTATAGATATATAGTTTTTTTTAATTCGTTAATAAGTTTGTCCATTAAGAAAGAGGAGAAAAAATATCTTTATTTCAAACAACTTTTGTAAAGTGCGATTAAAAGTTTGAGCGAGTTGGTCAAATGTTTATATATACATGTAGATGTTCAAGGTTAAACTAATAATCTTGAAGGTTTAAACTAATATCGAATGCTGTAGCTCCCTCCCAGCATGCATATGAATTGGGCCTGAGGACATATAGTGTTTTACGAGTGATCCATCCGGAAAAGTTATTTGCAGCCCACATCGTAGGGGAAGCTGCTTACTGTCTAATGGCTGGTACCTTCTAAGAAAAAACATAATGGTGCCTAAAGAACACCGATCAAGAATTATTAGTACTATAAAAAAAAGGACCTATGGTGCAAGCGACGGTTTTATCTCCACTCCTCTCTCATATGACGCAGTAACAGTTGATTTGGGGTGTACTCATAAACATGAGCTATGCTTGTGGGGGCTGGAATGCTATAAAATGTCAAACATAGCGTTGGAATCTTGAAGCATAGCAGGCGTCTTTGGATGCTCTTTTTCTAAATGCTAATATTCTTCTTTGACGACGATGGACACAATAATAAAACCCAAGTATAAAGCAAGACAACTACTGAGGTTACGATCAAGGTTTCAAGTTCCCTCTTTCTTTCTATCATCCAAATGTAATGATGTGATGTACCATATTAGAGAATAACACTTCCAATTTAATTACTTTTTCTTGCGCTGATACGTTGTTAAGCTCTTCCCTAAGTTTCGAAAGCATAAGGTGTATTAGCAATTGGAAATTTGCGTTTGAAAGGATTAATGCTCCTCCTGCAAAATTGGTCACGTCGGTGGATATGTCTCGACATATATCGGCAGACGAAGACGAACAATAGTCTTTACAGCATCTAAATTTGATTAAGATGCTACCACCATTTGGAAGTCTTTTATCAGATTTTATATTTTATTGTTTCCATTTGAAAACTACTGCTATATACTATTGAAGCTGGTTAGGTCGGTCGTGCTAGGCCCAAGTTCAGACTCAGAACAGCGCATGGGCCGATCAACCCATCCTTTAGAAACTGACCTAATTCTTACAGGTAAATCATATAAATTTATTACCTCATCATGAAAAAGGTACGATTCCTATAACCCTATTTTTCACTACTCACAAGCTACCAAAAACTCTCACACAAACTGACTTGAGCGTCGGAGGGGCCTGCCGGAAATCAACCCCTGGCGCGCCTTTATTGTTTTGCAGGTATCATCAACACAGAATCGACCAATCTCATGGATCCAAGTAGCAGCGCCCAGCCCACTAGAATCTGACTGAACCAATTGACGCCCACCGTGGGGTCGAGCATCAAAGCACTACGTCTAGAAACACGCAGATCAGTCAGGCGGCGGCGACGAATCCTAATATAGTCACTGTTGCGGCACTTGCATTGCAGCGAATGGGCTTGCGGCTACCTGTCGCCCTTCCATCGCCGCGCTCTGATCACCAGACACACCCTCCTTCCTTGCACCAAAATCCTAGTATAAACGAGTCACCCTCTCAACGCTCACACCAGCATGATCAATCACAACAGTCCCAAAACCAAGACCAAGAAGCAAAAAGCGTGGCCCTAGAGGACGACGCTCGAATCAGCTCACATCCTCACACCCAATACTCCCTCAACACGAACCCTCCTACATCGCAACTAGCCCTCCTCACGCAGAGACAAATAGAAGAAGCGGTCGATCTATTGATCCGCCAAATCTTACAATCTCAACCAGAATAACAGCAAACACCAGCTCGGCAAGTTGGTGTGATGACCGATCGATACTCTACGGAAGTTCTGGAAAAATTTGTTGACCACCGGATCAACGTACCCATGAATTCCTGTCCTGGCCAGATTTCAATGCAGTACAGCTCTCCTTTCATCCCAGAGATCTTGGACAGCCTCCCAGCGGCCGGTACTAAAATACCGACGCCAGAAAAGTATACTGGGAAGACCGATCCTCTCGACTACCTCCAGCACTTTCAGTCGATGATGAACTTGCATTGCGTTTCAGACACCATTCAATGTAAGGCTTTCTGCACCGCCTTTCAAGAAGGAACTCGAAGATGGTTCAACAACTTGCCCCCACGCTACATAACCAGTTTTGAGGATTTTAAGCTGCTATTCCTCAACCAGTTCGCTACAAGTAAAAGGCCACAGAAGACTGCCTTATAAGTAATGCAGCTGACCCAAGGAAGGAAAGAGAGTTTGCGGGAGTTCATCACCCGATTCAACAATGAAGCTGTCGAAGTTCCTGACCTTACTTGCTCGTCCATGTTGGATCCCGATTTTTGAGTAAAAATAAGAAATATTCAAAAGTGGATGAGTTGATTGAAATTAAGTTGAAAATCAAGAAATAAAGAGAGAAAGTGTGAGAAGATGAAAAATTGTGAAAAGTTTGACTTTTTGGCCTTTGAAAGTTGACTTTTGATTTAGGCAAAATTTGATAAAATGATCTACATGAAACTTGTAGATTATGTTAAGAGCTTTCTGTAGCCATAAAGTTTGCAATTTTTCGATATCGGGAGTGAAAGTTATGATCAGTCAAAGTTTAGGTGTGTTATAGGTTGACTTATATTATGACTGAAGCTTTGACTGAAAAATTTACCTAGTTAGAGGATAATTTAGCTTTGAAGTTCTTCATGAAAATTGAAGGATTTGATTTGATCTTTATTTTGACATAAAGTATGCAATTTTTCGATCAAGGAATAATAAGTTATGATTTTTACAAGTTTATGTTATGGTTTTAGCATGATTATTAGAGGACAGAACGTTTGACTGAAAAATTAACTTCCTTAGAGGTCAAATTGATTTTTATGTCCTTCATGAAAGTTTTAGGTGACTTTCTAATCTTCGCAGTGATATAAAATATGAGGTGTTCGAAATTTGGAGTTGAAGGATATAAATTTTCAAAGTTAAGGTCTTTGTTTAGGTATTTATTATTTGGACTAAATCTTTGATTAGAAATTTGATCATTTTAGAGATGTAATTCGTTTTCGAGTTCTTCATGGAAGTTGTAGAGCTTCCTTTCAACTTTCTATTGATACCTCATGTGTCAAATTTAGATTTCGGAATCAAAAGATATGATTTTGATAAAATTCAGATATATATATATATATATATATTGAAAAAAAGAAAATGAAAAAAAAGTGATGAAAGCCCCCTCGCTGAGGCGATACATCGCCCTGGCAAGGAGGGCCTTTAAAAAAAATTATTATTAATTTTATTTTTATTTATTAATTATTTAATTGTTATTTCTATCTTATAAGGAATATGACCCTCTTCCGATCTTTTGCTTATAACTTTTCCGTCCGACATCCGATTGTGTTGATTCTTGAAGCGTTGGATTTCTAAGACAGTAAACTTCATTTTTATGGGAAATTTATGAATTTTTGAGATTAAATTGAGGTTGATTAAATTAATCAAAATGAGTCGGGAAATTTTCCAAATATAGTTCAGTATTTTGAGAAATTCGGGATCTGTAGAGATCCGATTGAAGTGATTCTTGAGGCAAAATAAAGATAAGACAAGGGGCTACAAGTCGTATGAAGAAAGGAAATTTAAATTTTTCCCCTAAGACTTTCAATTTCTGAATTTAAGTTCAAATTCGTGTGCAGTTTTTGAGTTAGGAACATCTGAGAGTATTTTGAGCATAACTTTTGACCTGGGAATCGAAATGAGGCGATTCTTGTTTTGAATTAAACTAGAGACATAAGGCTACAATTGTTATGAAGACATTGA
>JANTPM010000006.1:34164511-34174630 GCA_025434745.1 Erythroxylum divaricatum | reverse complement strand
AATTCTAGTGTAGCTGGTTTCGTATTGAATAAATCATGATGACCAGCGACAATCCTTTTATAGTAGACCCTCATCCATGATGGCTGCTTCAACGTGTTTGTTGTGGTGGTCCCATCTTATATTCACTTTTTTAATTAACAAAAATTATTAAAATACTTTTTTAAAATGTTATAGAATTAAAGTATTCTTAATATTTAATTTCCTAGTATAATCTCAAATATATTTGAGTATTTTTATACTTTTTAGCAATTAAGTTTGCACTTTTTTTCTCATTTAAAATTAATTTAAGAATTTTACCAATTATTAATAAGTTAATTAGATAAATTATAAAAATATATGTTGACGAAAATTTTAAAGCCAGTAGGCAATAATATGAACGCGCCAAGGAGTGAGGACGTGTTCATGACTCGGGGAACGACTCATAAAGACGCTTTAGCGTGTTTATATTACTAGGACCTTACTTTTTTGACCACTTTAAAAAGGTGACTTGTCGGCAAAATTTTCGAGAAAGACATAGGACTAACGTAGAGAAAGAAGACTCAGTCCCTTAGGAACTTGTGTTTATAACCATTCTTGAGGTTGGAATTTTTGCATTTTTCAGTGATTAAAGTTTGTATTCTGTTTTTAAATTAATTTAAGAATTTTATCTACTTTTAAATTATTAATAAGTTAATTAGATAAATTATTAAAAAATATAAACAAAATTTATAAAGTTATATGAACCTGCCAACGACTTGTGTTCTTCGCTTCGGTTGTCACTTGCCAATAGTTTGGTAAGGGGTTCGTAAAGGCATGAAATCTTCTGTTCTAAAATTTGTGTATCAATTTTATCCTATTGAATTTTAACCATCATGGGTCTTATATAAATTAATGATTTGGATTAAATGAGATAAGATTGGTACACAAATTTGAAGAAAGAGAATCTCGATTGGTAAAGACATAGACTGACAGGAGAGAGAAGACATTAAAAAACAAGTGAACAGTAGGGCAGAAGAAAACAAAATATTATTATGCAAAAAGGACTTGAGGATATCACTTCGGTTGTAAATGGTAGGGTAAGAGGTTCATAAAGCCACCAAACTCTGCAACTGATGAGAGGGGCCTATGGAGTAAAGGGAAGCATGTTGCGAGAGGGACGCCTTTTTGTGATGCCGAGTCAAACTATGCAACTGATGAGAGTAAAGGGAAGCATGTACGTTCACACTCCTTGCCTTCCAAAGGTGCCTAGAGGATGGGCCAGGCGCAGTAGAGCGAAAACGCCGGAGTTGCTACAATTAAGATTTACTTTTCTAATTTATTTTATAATTTTTATTTTGAATTAGAAATTTGTCTCAGTTTAAATACTTATATATGTGTATTTATAAATGAATCAAAATATGTCATGATAGATAATTGAAAATATTAATCTTAATTACATATTTATAAATATTAATAATTTTGAGCTTAAATTTATTTTTATAATTACTTTAATACATCATCGCTATCATCATTTATTATAAGAGCAGATTTTATATTTTTAATTATTGAGAATTAAAAAATTAAAAAATTAAATTTTTATATAACGCGTTTAAAAATAATTACATAATTAATGATTCTTATATAATTTATGAGATAAATAATTCCATTCTAACCTCCATACGCGAGATCGTTTTACGCCATATATAGTCCTAGTTGTTATAAAACCGAAACTAAAATGTAAGAATATTTGGGAGAGGAAAATTCTTCTTATAAAAAATGGTGTATCTTACATCAAGTTAACCCTTCTATTTATAGTACATTTTAACCATCTAATACACATGTGACCACCTACTCCATATATGTTATTGTGTTAGGTAAAACCTAACTAATAACCATCTACCTCATTCTTGTGTTAGGTAAAACCTAACCAATCTATATGTACACTAACTATGTAATAGTGTATCTACAATTAGTGGTACACCATATTATTTCTATCTTTTATAACACCTTCCTCTTTTTTTTCTTCTTTTCTTCTTAGAGAAACAGAGTAATAAATGAGTATATATGTGACTTACGTATAAGATTGGATTATTATTAGTTGTTTCTCTGGGTCAAGGGTCAAAGGTTGCCCACACGTGGGGGATGACGTTTCGGACTCCAATCAAGTCGTTTAACATTCATCAATGTCATAATGGGATGGCTTCATCCGTTTCTCGGACGTATAATGATTTTCACACTCCACTAACTTTGGTCCAAAATTGTTGCTGGCGCTGAGTACAAAAATATTGACCAAAGCATAATTTAACAAGTTTGAAATGTTGACTTGGAAAAATAAGCCTCGTTAGTAATAACACGTGTGCCGAATTTTCATTACTCCCTGAAATATATCATTACAATACTCTTCTGATACAACTTGTTATATGGGCAGGGAACTATTTATCTATTTATATGGAAGAAGGGTTCTTGTTAGATTAACAGCTTTCCGATAAGCATATACCGAAGAGGTAATTAATGTTAAATTTAATATTAGTGCGTTAAGTAGAAGATAAGGAACCTGGAAAATGTGGAAAGGGTGGCTGAGAGTTATAGTGACATTATCTACAACATTTTAAAAACAAAAAAAACCATGAATGATGTGTTAAGATAATCCCAAAGAACTTTGTTCTTGTTGTTGCTTTATGACGTGGTGATTAATAATATGTTGAAATGTAGTTTGTCACACTATTGATCTCGATATGATTTATAAGGACTTCATGATTTACGTTAAAGAATCAACGAGGCAGTGTTATATACATTGAAATACAAAACCCAGCACTTTTCAGATCAGAGATTTGACTCTCTACACTTACAACATCACCGTAATAACATTCAGTCTAAAGTCTCACAATAAAATAAATTATATATTAAACCGGGCCTTCTTATGTAGAGATTTTCCTCTTATTTGCTTTAACCTTTTTTTTTTAAATGTATCAAATTATATTATTCCTAAATAGGATTTGAAATGTGATGCGGTAGGAGAAGTGAAAGGAACGTCACAACTAAAACTATATCTATCTTCACCCTCTTTGATGACTAAAAGGTTGACAAATAGGAGGGCCCGCATTTTGACTTTGATTTTGGGATTCATGATTACTATTGTCTTATTTTCTCTTTCATTCAAGGCTACAAACCCCACGGGCGTGGAACTGTCTTTCCCTTAGCCGTCAAGTAAGTTATATCTTATTACTTCATCATCGGGTGGCATGCTGACACGTGTTCCTTATTCAATAAAACAGATGATAAAAGTGGAGTAAATATTAGGCCTGTCTAATTTCATTCCAATTTTTAAACTTTATTTTTTTTTTCTATTTTTTGCTTTCGAATTTAATGAAGTCTAACAAATATTCATGCAATTAAACATCCTTTTCCTTTGATCACTTAAGTAAAACCTGTCGTTTTGAACTAAATTATTAAAATTTTAAAAAATTAGTCACTTGTTTAAAAATATTGAAAATAAGTGCAAGTTTTCAAAGATTCAAAGTTGTTAAATTATTATATATACATGCTAAATTTAATAGTCTGGATATATAAAATTTCAAACTAAGTGGCATGTGTTCACTTACACCCAAGTTTTTAGACACTAATTTGACATATCATGAGTTTCTAGTTAAATTACTAGATGATACAATCTTAAACAAAGAAATTGGACACTCTCTAATCTAACTTATGTCCCTAATATATGATATTTGAAATTCATAATTATAGTGTAAATCACTTAACAACAACAACACTCGTTAAGAATTCCGCTGATATGCAAATTTGGAGAAAATCAAATTAATCAAGCTTTTTTCCTTTACCACTTTGAGTGCTTACATAATATATTCTGTCGATTTCATACCATAAATAATAATTAGACATTTCATATGATAATTTCAATAAGAATAATTTAATAATGAAGTGAAGGTGTCAGTCTAAAATTTCTACTCAAAGCTTGAGTAAATTATTCAAGCTACCTAACCCGAAGTAGTTGGCTAGCTTTGGAAGCCAGGTTTTTTTCATGTTCTTTCCACGAAATTTCTAGGCACCATCCGCGAACCAGAAGCTTGTTAAAGTTTCTTCGGGGTAACTATCGATCTGTGGTAAATTAGTACATGTCCAACGATCTAAAACCATGATTGACGTATTACTCAGTAATTTTGGTAAACAGACTTTAATATCTGATGACCTATAAATTGTCTGTTATTGCGACGACTCAATAATTCTGTAATATATAAATTGTCTTTGAAGAGGCATTCTAAATGCAAACTATATATATGAAATAATCATAACACGTGCTATCTTGATAGATTTGGTTGGTTTTAATTATTTAGGATTAGTCTGAAATGTATCTCAAAGACCATTAAGACTTCATAAGTTAGTTCACTGTAGTTTCCAGGCATTTTTATGTACGTAATTATGGAAACTCCATAGCCTCTCATGCCTTTGGTGAGAAAGTCGTTCCTGTAAACTCATAAGAAACATAAGTCGGATTTGCAGTAAACTATGGATTAATGTTGCGACAAATATTTTATTAGTTCATATTTCTTACTTTATTAGGTTTAATTTGCGTGCATTTATGTTACTTGATGCCTCTTGATTAAATGCAGAGTTAAGCTTAATTTTTGGTTGATCCGAAACATGCTTACAGTTTAGATCTTCTGTTTAATTTTATGATGTTTTATTGTATTTGATGAATCTCAACTATTTATTTATGTAAATCTCATGTAAATCTTGTATAAAAAAATACAAATCCCACGTAAATGAATAACTGAAATTTATAAAACAAGATAATTCTGTCCCGCCAACCGAGAAAGTTCACACATTTTTTGCATGTAACTTCCACCTGTTGTTCAAACTTGTACAAATGCCAAAGCGTACAGATTAAGAAGCAAAATCAACACTTGAGAATCTCGAGTCAAAATCCCGGCAAAAATACGCGAACTCGTCAACTTTGGCGGCTCACCCAGCCCCTTGCTTGCTTGCTTCTATGACTCTTCTTTCAAGTTCCAACCCACGGAACACACCGCGGGGCACACTCAATAACCATAAACCGTGTTCTAAAAGCGGACAAGGGTTTTGTTTTTTTTGTTTTTTTGATTTAATCTGCAGAACTTTTGTAGGTTTTAGTATTTGGTCATATCATGAATTTCATTTTTTGAATATAATTTTCCTTGTGTATGTGGGTATATTTCTAAATTCTAATCGGAAAGGTCTGTCCTCTCCATCAGAAAAGAAAAAAGTAACTTAAAGCAGACAACACCCCATATGATAACTTATACTATTCCACACATCAAAAGATCAACTGAGACTATTGTATGGTTAATATAACTAGTACAATTTTTTTTGTTTAACTAATAAGGATTACTATTAATAAAATATATATAAAGTGGCAAGCATTTCTCCCAAGTTTGGTTTGGTCTACCTGCAGGCCTCGAGCTTCAACGACATTCCAAAATCTTCAACTTTAGCACACTAACGAATGTCTATATCCCATTTGCTTGTGTTCTACGAAATTTACTTTGGTGGAATTGTAGACAAGTTATTATAACCCTGAATTTCCACCAAGAAACAACAAAGGTGTATAGAAGAAGTAGGACGAAGAGGAGAAGAAGGCAGTGCAGGACTGATCATGACAGAGGACGATAACGATTTATGGCGACTTCTGTTATTTGCACTCTTTATATTGATTACAGGTATGATATGAGGCAGTTATCTTTCCATTTACATGGTGATCGTGTTCTTTCTGACTCTGGATCGATTCTTCAGTAAAAATGCACGAAGTCTGGTTCAAATTACATGATTGAAGAATTGTTCTTGGAGTTCAGTTTTCTGAGAATTGTATCTAATGAGAATTCTGTAGCTGACCGTGGAACATGTAAACGCATGCATTGGCTTTAAAAGTTCTAATCTTTTTGTTCTCCTTTTCAGTTTCTTCATGTGTATTGCCAGTTTTGCAGTTTTCGGGAATGATAGATTATTTACTATAAGTTTAGTTAAGAATCTGGAACTCCTAGAAGCTTGTATGAATCTGTCTCTCTTTTCGATAAAGATTGATTTTTTATGTTTCCATCAATTAATTGCAGGAACACTATTAGTAGCCGGAGATTCTCTCGAGACGGACAGAATTGTCCTACTAGACCTGAAATCATTTCTCGAAAAGGTAAACAAAGTGAAAAGAGGACACTGGTCTGAGTGGAACCCTCAGAGCTCAAACCCCTGCAACTGGTCTGGAATCATATGCACGTTTGATGGCTCAAGAGTAATTGGCATCAATCTTACAGACAACTCCCTTTCTGGTGAGCTATACGACAACTTCTCTTCCCTGACAGCCTTATCTCACCTTGATCTTTCTAAAAACTCGTTTGGTGGTTCGATTCCAAATGACCTCAACAATTGTCACAACCTTGTTTACCTCAATCTGTCGCACAACATCCTCCACGGTAACCTCAACTTGACGGGTTTGAATAACTTGGAAGTCCTTGACTTGACCTTGAACAGGATATCTGGGGAAATTCAGTTCGGTTTTCCTACATTATGTGACAAGTTGGTAGTTGCAAATATTTCCGATAATAATTTCACCGGTGGTATTCATAGCGCCTTTGATAGATGTTCAAACTTAAAGTACCTTGATTTAAGCTCCAATGGTTTCAGTGGGAGTATGTGGACGGGATTTTCTAGGCTTAAAGAGTTTTCAGTCTCTGAAAATTTCATTAGTGGTGAAGTTCCAGGGTCCCTATTTCCAGAAAATTGTAGCCTTGAATTTTTGGACTTCTCAGTGAACAATTTTGGAGGTACGGTTCCAAGAGAGATTTTGAAATGCAAGAATTTGACCAACTTCAATCTGTACGGGAATAAATTCAATGGGAAGATCCCTTCTGAGATAGGGTCAATTTCTGGTCTTCAAATCCTGAACCTAGGAAACAACAGTTTTGATCGGGATATACCAGATTCTCTTTTGAGTTTGAGCAATTTAGTCTTCTTGGATTTAAGCCAAAATAAGTTTGAAGGTGACATTCAGGATATCTTTGGGAAATTTACTCAGGTGAAGTATCTGATGTTGCATAAAAATTCATTTACTGGTGGTCTATATACTTCTGGGATTCTCAAACTACCTCATCTTTTCCGGTTAGACCTTAGCTTCAACAACTTTTCAGGTACGTTACCGATTGAGATTTCTCAAATGCCAAGTTTGAAGTTGTTGATCCTTGCTCATAATCAATTCAACGGAACTATACCACCAGAGTATGGAAATCTGGCAGGTCTTCAAGCTCTTGATCTTTCCTTCAATCGGCTATCTGGGTCGATACCGAAGACATTCGGGAACATGAGCTCACTCCTGTGGTTAATGCTTGCAAATAATATGCTAACAGGTGAAATTCCACCTGAACTTGGGAATTGCAATAGCTTGTTGTGGTTAAACCTCGCCAACAACAGCTTGTCTGGGAGCATCCCACCTGAATTGATGAATATAGGCAGGAATGCTACACCACCATTTGAGTTGAACCGGCAACACCAACGTACCATTGCTGGTTCTGGAGAGTGTTTGGCATTGAAGAGATGGATTCCTGCAGATTATCCTCCCTTCAGTTTTGTAAATAATATCCTTACTCATAAGACCTGCAGAAGCATTTGGACTAGGATACTTACAGGGACTGGCCTTTTCTCAGTGTGTAGTGCAGGTTCTACAGTTCGAACCTTGCAAATATCAGGGTATATCCAGCTCTCTGAAAACCTGCTCTCTGGGACGATTCCTCGGGATATTGATAAAATCCAGAAATTCAGTATGTTGAATTTGGGTTTCAACAAGTTTTCTGGGCAGCTGCCTCAGCAAATTGGACAGTTGCAACTTGTGGTCCTGAACCTCACAAGAAACATGTTTTCTGGTGACATCCCGAATGAAATTGGAAACATCAAATGCTTGCAAAATCTTGATTTGTCGTATAACAATTTTTCTGGGATCTTTCCTACAAGCCTGAGCATTATATCTGAGTTGAATAAATTCAACATCTCGTACAATCCGCTCATTTCTGGCACTATCCCAGAAACTGGGCAATTGGCTACGTTTGACAAAGATTCCTACCTTGGTGATCCGCTGTTACATCTACCAAATTTTATCAGCAACTCCACAAATGGCCCTCCCAAATATCCAAATTTTGATAAGGAAAGAAGACAGCACAGAAAATGGGCTAACTTTCTGATTTGTGTTACCCTGGTTCTGGCTTTCTTGATCTGTGGAGTTCTGTCACTTATAGTGCGAATGTTAGTCAAAGGTCCATCAGCTGCACCCGGATGCCTCCTGGAGGATACCAAGTATCGCGACGATCAAGCAACGAGTTCCGGCAGCTCATCCACATGGATGTCAGATGCAATTGATGTGTTCCAGTTAGATAAAACAGCATTCACTCATGCTGACATCTTGAAGGCAACAGGAAAATTTTCAGAGGGTAGAATCATCGGGAAAGGAGGGTTTGGGACTGTGTACCGAGGAGTATTGCCTGATGGGAGAGAAGTGGCAGTGAAGAAGCTACTAAGGGAAGGAACAGAAGGTGAAAAGGAGTTTAGAGCTGAGATGGAAGCATTAAGTGGAAATGGCTTTGGATGGCCACACCCGAATCTTGTAACACTTTATGGATGGTGCCTTGATGGTTCAGAGAAAATATTGGTATACGAGTACATGGAAGGTGGAAGTTTGGAGGACCTGGTCTCGGATAGAATGAGTCTAACATGGAGGAGACGATTAGATGTAGCAATTGATGTGGCGAGGGCATTAGTGTTTCTGCACCACGAGTGCTACCCTGCCATCGTTCACCGTGATGTCAAGGCCAGCAATGTCCTGCTTGACAAAAATGGCAAGGCAAGAGTCACAGATTTTGGGCTTTCTAGATTTGTTGAGGTTGGGTATACCCATGTGAGCACAATTGTTGCTGGTACGGTGGGCTATGTAGCACCAGAGTATGGACAGACTTGCCAAGCCACTACGAAAGGTGACGTGTATAGCTTTGGCGTACTGGCAATGGAGTTGGCAACAGCGAGGCGAGCTGTGGATGGCGGGGAAGAATGTCTGGTGGAGTGGGCAAAACGAGTCTTGGGTGGATTTGGTCGAGCTATGATACCGGTAGCACTTCTGGGATCTGGTTTGGCCGAGGGTGCACAGGAGATGTGTGAGTTATTGCAAATTGGTATAAGATGCACAGCTGAGACACCGCAAGCAAGACCAAACATGAAGGAGGTACTAGCCATGCTAATAAGGATATCAGGCAGTAGAGATGATTTTATTTATAAATCTTCTCCCCCCTCATTGTGATATAATGTAATGTTCAAATGGATGAGTTGCAAGAAGATAATTGTCCATAAGTCTAGTCTAGGATGTCAAATTATTTACACTACCTTATACATCCACAGGTTTTTGCCTTTTTCTCAATCTTCATGTACACATAATTTCATTCATGGATTTCAAGACGAATTCATTCAATTTTGTTCTTTAAGTCGGGCAATTCCCACTGCCTACTGATATTTCAGTAGTGAACTTTTTTAATAGTAAGTTGAAGTATCATCCTAATATGAAATTAAAACATCATCAATGTATATAACATCTTCCAATCTAGATTACATATCAAGTTTAATGAAAATAAACAAAGGAAAGAAAAAAGAATTTGATTTGGAGCTAAATCTGCGAAATATGAAAAATGATGGACAACTGATGCTCCTCTTAATCTTCCTTGGATTAATCCCAGTTTAGTAAGATGGTGGCTACTTATCTTGGTCTCCTTTGTTCTTTTATATCTTAGGGTGTCATTTTGTTCGAAAAATAGTCTTAAATTGTCAAAATATGTAAAATAGGTCATATCTGGAAATTGTCTATCACAACCATGATAGAGGGTATCACAATCATGACACTGCTACATTTTCTTCTATTAAGATCATAACATGGAGTGTCATCATCATGACATTGGGAAGAACTTTTTGTAACGACCGTAACACTCATGTACCGATCATGACCCTATCTTTTAACCCAAGCTTGCTCCAACTTCCTTCATTCTTTATTTATCTAGTTTCATTTACTAACAAACACATCAAAATATCTCAAGAACACTAGATTAAGCTCCAACATTATGCCCTAAATCATATAACACTTAAAAATAC
>JANTPM010000006.1:34089967-34111387 GCA_025434745.1 Erythroxylum divaricatum | reverse complement strand
CCATTTTGCCCTTTCCTTTAAGCCTTAAGTCTTATAACCTTAAGTGACTTGACTAAAATGCCCTTATGCATTCTTACCACTTTTAATACAACCAAACCATATAATAAATTCTACTAATATTTACATAACAAGTAGCTCCAAAACTTTATCCATCAAACCTCATAATTTAATTAAATAATACTTTATTTAACAAGAAAAATTTGGGGGCCAACAGTAATCACCAAAAATATGGTGGCTTAGTACAGAGAAAACTGGACAAATGATTAGTTAATCATTATTGGCTCACAACAATGCATAGAAGCTTTATAGAGTGTGGTAAACTTTTGATTTCATATCACACTCCAATCAATGTGTAGGTCAACAATAAGACAAGGCTAAAGAGACCTCGATTCAAGTTCTTTAATGCTTAGTTATTCTTAACTTGATTCAATTATAGCAGCTACCATTAATTAACACTTTTAGGCCTCTACATCATTCCAATATGTGTAAGTACTTGAAAACCGTCAAGGTTGGTTATGTTAAACTCCTCAAGGAGTCTCCTAATCCTATGAGGATAGAGAATATGTAAACTATGAAGCAACTCCCTTCCACTCAGAAGCCACAAATGGCCAAACCCTCAGATCTTGTGCTCATTCAGAAAAAGAAGTGTGATCTCAATTCATACTTACAAACACTAGAGTCATACAATTCTTAATTAAGGTAGAAATCAAGAGTTTGTAGATGCAACAAGGAGATAGAAACATTACTTTTTTTTTGTATTTCTCCTGCCCTAAAATACCAAGTATTTCTATAATGTGATTTAGGGCAGGAGAAATACAAATAAAGTAACATCCCTATATATTAATGGAAGATTAATTCATGATCAAGAAGAGTTGAAAGAGGTAGCAGGAAGACACTTCAAACAGATAAATAGGGTAACTATACACTCAATTAATCTTCTTAGCATTTTGTTGCATAGATTGGTAGGTTCTATAAGGCATGATTAATAGTCAGTCAAATATTATTTTCATTCCAGCCTGACAAGGACCCAAGACCAGATGGCCTCAATGCAAGTTTCTTCCAAGAGAAATGAAATGTCTTACAAACTTCAGTAGTAAGGGTTGTTCAAGAGTTCTTCATAAGTGGTAGATTGTTATTAAAATGAATAAGAATAACTTAGTTTTGGTTCCCAAGTTCCCTAATCCTAAATGCTTAAATGATTACACGCTTATTGCATGTTGTAAAGTGATATACAAGATTATTGCAAAAATTCTTACCAACAGGGTTAATGTTACCTTACCTGGCTTAATCAATCCAAGTCATGGTGCTTATGTCCTAGGATGAAGCATGGGTGATAACATCCTGTTAGCTTAGGAGCTGTTCAAAAATTACAATTCTAAGGAGAATATCAGGAGTTGTGCACTCAAGATTTATTTCACTGAAGCTTATGATACCATTGAATGGAGATTTCTTATCTACTCTTTGTATGCTCTTGGATATCTGTATAAGTTCATCAAATGGATTTATTCTTGTATAACATCTATCTCTTACTCAGAATTGATGAATTGAGAATCTTCTTAACTTTATATAATTGCTAGAGGAATCAAATAATGTGATCCTCGCTCCCCCTATCTATTTGCTATTGCTATGGAGGTACTACAGAGGATATACACAATATGTATAGAGGAAAATCCTGAATTCAAATTCCATTATAGATGTGGTGGTCTTGGAATTACTCAACTCTCATTTGCAAATGATTTAATCTTTTGAAAGCTTTGCAGATGTTTCAAAAAGTCTTTAGGCTCAAGTTTAACCTAAGTAAGAGTGTTGCTAATCTATCCACACAAAATTGTGAAAATTTTATTAATGTGATAGTAGATGATGGACTCAGTGTACACCAACTGCCTCACACTTATTTGGGATTCCTAATTTCTTCAAATAACCTTAAAGAAGTTGATTGCTGACCTCTTATTGAAAAAGTCAGCAGAAGACTCTCTCAATGGAATAACAAATTCTTATCATATGGAGTTATAGTAGAGTTGGCCATCACCATTCTTAATAATTTGCATATTTACTAGTTATCACATCTAGTTATTCCTAAAGGACTCAAAGAAAAATGATGGAAGTATTAGAGATTCATTTGGCATGGATAGAATTCTAGTGGGCAAAATTATCTAAAGTTAAATGAAGCGTGATAAGTCTTCCTAAACAATATGAAGGGTTGGGAATCAACTAAGCTAGCAAAATGAGAAAAATCTTATATGTTTCACATCCAATAGAAAAGCATTTGGTCTATCTCCCAAACTGCTTTGCAATCTTACACTTTTCAATAGATCTTACATATGAGATCCTTCATGCATCCTCATATCAGGAATCATGCTAGAAATGGGAAGAACACAACTTTCTGGTTGTGTAATTGGCATGCCATAGGGCCTTTATGTAACACTAACCTCTTTACAGCATTAAGATCTATCCCTAGAGATAATAAAGTCCAAAATCTAATCTGAAATAACATGTGGAATTAGCCGATCCATATATATAGAGGAGTCAGTTCTATTGTTGAGAAATGGCCTTTATACCTTCAAAGTCAAGCATAAGAAGATAAGATCATATGGGAACTCCATAAGTCTCATAAATTTACAACTCAATCATGTAAAGAATTGTTACTAGGACCTATGGTCAAGTTTCCACTTTTATAGATTGATATAGGGATCAAGTATTGCTTCAGCTTACTTTTTCATCTTATGGTTAGCTGCTTTACAAAAACTGGGAACTAGAGATAAAATTAAGTTCCAAGTTCTGGACACAAATGGTCATTTATGCTTTAGAGAACCTAAAACCTTATATCATATTTGCTTCAAATGTTCTCAAACTAAACAACCATATAGTGCTTTTCTCAATATATTTGGGTTACAAGATAGTGATCTTAGTTGGATGAACACATTGACTTAGGTTGACAAACTAAGATGGCCTAATAGAGAAAATCAAAGGTTCTTCAAAAGTAATTTTGCTATGTTGTTACACTACATATGGAGGATGAGAAATACCAAAATCTTTGTAAGGATGAGGAGTTCAGAGAATAAGGATGGAACCGTTAATGGCTCAAACTAAAGATGACCATCGTGATCAATACTAATCATCTACTCTTGTTCGATGCTATTAGAATGCAATTACACATCCACAATATAGGATTATTGGATACATCCAACTATGCACTTTGTGTATTATTTTAAGCTCCATTTTTAGAAGAAGTAACTCACATTCTGTAATTTCCACTATTTAAATGAATTTATTACTTACATTTCAAAATAATGTCAGTGTCAAATAGTTTTAGATTCTGTAAGTTGAGCTGACAATATAATTATTAGAAAATTAACATAAAATTAATTTTATTAAAATTTAAAGTATTATTAATACTATCTTAATAAAATTTACTTAATACTACAAAACTTGTTAAAATTTTGGAGGATTGTTGACCTTAAAATTAAAGAGGAAGTTAAAGTTGTGTTTAATTTTAGCGCCTTGTTGTTTAAAAGTGTGCGGTTGATATGCCAACATGTCAAAGAATAGGCAATGCTTGGTATAGCAGTTTACAAACTCATTTACTACAAAGATCTCCTTATGATGATCAAACTCTAGTTTATGATGTACATTTGTTAGTAATTTTTTAATTGGAAAATTATTAATTACAGGTTCTATAAAATTATGCTTAAGAAAATTAAAGTCAATCTAAATTAAAGATAATAAAAAAAATCCAACAAAGGATCTGGCTAAAGTCTGGTGAAGAAAATTAGCCCAAATCAGTGTGGTCGATTATGTATTGGGCATGTGATGGGGAGACCCAATAAAGTTACTATAAATAGCTCTTAAAGTCTCCTGCTACCTGCTTAAGTAAGTTTGTGGACATTCAGTTTCTCTGTCCCGTTAAGAGGCCTGTACTTTAAAAAAGGCACAGAAAGACATTAATGACATAAGGATATACAACTTTCATAAACGTCGATCAAAACTTTCAGGACCTTGTTTAAATGTTGAGGAGCTCCTTCAAGCAATTCAACTTGTTCATTGTGCAATAGATAATAAAACAAGTATTTTTTCACATTTTTTCCATTATTACAAGTTCATGGTTGATACTGAGTCTATAATTAAAGTTCATATTATGACTAACATGTGGTATTAGAGTAGTTCCATGATTGTATGAAAAGTATGTGTTTACTAAAGTCCTTAAACACTGCTAGTTAAAGATGATTGTACTTGCTTATAATACACTTGTACAGATTTCATGTATTATGATAACATAATTTGTATACATATTAATGATCACCATTTTGTTCTCAATCATATGGATTGTTGTATATTGCCATAATATAGGTAAAAGTATAAAGATCTGTGTCGATTTTAAGCATTTTAAAGGTTATTGGGCATTTATATACAGATTGACCTTGAGCTTATATCTTCAAGACATATACAAATACACATATAGATCTATTGGTGGATAAGACATAGGAGATATAAGTATTTAATCTCATAAGGGTTTTCTCTAATGTGGTTTTGCATTCAGCGAGGAAAAATAATTCTCTAATAGAATTTAATATAAAGTTAAAAGAAATTGACACTTACAAATGAAAATATGATACATTTCAAATCATATAGGTATTGTCACACTTTATCATACTTTATTTTCTCATTCATGTTAGTGAGGTATTAGATATGCGTGATTATATTATATCTGTATCGTATATGATACATGCATTTGATATTTTTTAATATAAAAAGTCTTACGAGGTTGAATGATGGACTTTCATTATCTTTGGATCAAAAATTTTAAATCGGTTTGCTTAACCACTTTTACTGTTTTTATTGTTATTAAAAATGCTGCATTAATATTTACCTAAGGGGGAGAATATTAGTAATTTTTTATTAGACAATTAGGGTTTTATAAAATTACGATTAAGAAAATTAAATTTGATCATGATTAAAGATAATAAAGAAACCTAATAAAAATTTGGTTAAATAGGCTGAAGTCCAATGAAGAAAATGAACCATAATCAGTGTACTATAACTAATTATTAAGGTCTCATTTGTCTACTTAAATAAGTTCGTAGAGGTTTAGTTTTTTTGACCCTTTAAGAGGCCCACGCATTAAGAAAGATACAAAAAGACATTAAAGACACAAAAATATACAACTTTCATAAGGGTGGATCGAAAAGTTTCAGGAACTTGTTTAGGCAGTTCAACAACTTGTTCATCGTGCAAAAGATAGCAAAATAGGTATTTTTGCATTTTCTCCATTAATACAAGTTTATGGTTGATCATCGGTCTATAATTAAAGTTTGTGTTATGATTATTACGATCAAATGTTGTTTGGTGGACTGAGATTTGATTAGATCACCCTTTTATTTCTTCAATGTTGTGGGCAGTTTTGGAGTGCTCAATCCGGTTGTTTTCTTTATCTCTGTCTTTGAAAGATCAAAACCTTTTATTATGGACTAGTTAGGAAAGGCCAACCGAACAGGCACTGATATAGTTCAGGTTGAAAATGGGATTAACCCAGTGCCGAAAAGAGACTGAAAGCGGTGCCAAGTGCCAAAGCAGATTGTAACTTGTTTCCAAGTTTGTTTGATGTCAACCAGACAAACGAAGCATGTCCGGAAGTGCAAAAAAATTGAACAGGTAAAAGTTCAAGAGTCTGGTTTGAAGCTCGTCAATGTTCTACACTCAACTAACTCACTAGTTAGCTTTGTCACTTGGGTTGTGTCTTAACTGATGAGGAAGATTACCTAAACTATTATCACTTCCCTACTACAGGTTACCTAAACCATTATCACTTCCCTGCTACTTAAGTAGAGGTTTGACAGAAATGTTTCATAACCAACCCGTAAATATAGTTAAATGTTCCTTTTAATGAACTTGACCGTTCATGGATAGAAGGCCATTTTCTCATGTGTTGGTTATCTGAGCATTCATGTTCAAATTAAGCTGGATCCTTGAAAATGACAACCGAAGACAGGTGTCACAGGAAAGTTGGACAGGAAGATGAAGGAAATTAAGTGTACAACATCTTTCTATGAGCTCATTTAGTGCATACATGGAATATTCTTGTGTATGGATTCTGCAGTAGGTTACCTCCTGAGAATTCTAGCACGTCCTGTGCCCTTTATCCAAGGGAAATAAGCAAGCACACTGTTGAAGTGTCTACCACAGCAGCAGTAAAACCTGATGATGTTTCTACTTGCTACGCCTGAAGCTTAGGTGAACAGGACTCGAAAGAATGATGAATTAGTATAGCACTGGCTTGAAGAGAGTAAACTATCTAAAATTGCACACCTAGATTATGAATTGAATCGGCCTTGAAAGATTGATTGATCAGCTTAAAAAGGATGTGAAAGGTACAATATAAGGATTCAGTGACAGACGAGAAGTAAAGAGATATAAAGAGATTAAATACATACATCTTCTAACTAATAATGAGCAATCTTTTGGTCATCAGAAACTTCTATTGACATTGATTTTCTGATGCGCCAAAGAGGAGGAGGAAAACAGTACAACTCTCGGGTCATGTTTCAGAATCTGCATCATTCTCTTCATTATCAATGTGAGCATCATCTGAGCATTAGTATCTTTTATCATGTCTCATCAAGCATCTTCTTCCTTGAAATCCTTTTTCCTTTCTAAGCTTCTATTATCAGACCAAGAGCACCCGCATGCTCATCGCTACGTGGAAATTAGTTTTGACTGTGGGATTGTTTCTACTTCCTGTAATTTGCTGCAAGATCAGTGATGCTATCCGTCCAACAGATAAATGTTTTCAGACAAAAATGTTATATGGCATGTGCATGTCGGGCCTAAGTATCTAGATTCGGATGTGAACTAGCATACTATAGCGAAAGGGAGGTACTGCCCCTGGATATAAATGAGTGATTGCTGAGGTTTCCAACTGTACTGACAAATAAATCAAACAGTTTCAGAAGTAAGTATTAACCAAAAAGGTTGAAATGAACAGACCCAAAAAAAAAAGTTCCATTGTTGCCGCAATAACAATATATTTTTTCTAGTTTTACCCAAATAGCTTGCAACTTAAAGAGGGTCTGAGGGATAGAAATCTTCGCATATCATAGAATGGGGTAAGAATACCAAAATTTTTCTGCTTATTTTGGCATGGGAGGAAGCAACATTCTCTTGCTGCCTTTAATAAATACCTATGTAGCACGTACACGGCTCCATTGTCTGCGTCAGACACCCATTGACACACAGTGGATACATGTCCGACAAGTGTTCGTACGTATCGAAATTAAAAAATAATTTTTGTCAGCTCGAACACGACTTAATGGAATATATGTTTCATGTTTTTTTAGAGAAGCTTATAAAGTGTCGTATATGTATGAACTATCAAGATGTTGGAAGTCTTAAAGTACATCAATCAATATATATCATATTATGAATTTTGAATTTTTTCTTAATTCTAAATCTTATAATATATATATATGTTGTATCCGTGTTTACCAAATTTTAGAAGTTAATATGTCTCCGTGTCCGTGTCCGTGTTGTGTCACATGTCTGTATTCGTGTCCGTGCTTTTTAGATAAATACTACCAATCACTAGCCCATGACATGGCTTTTCAGGAAGTGTTTAAAGTTAGCATTGAAAGTCAGAAATGGTAAGAGTTAATATGTCCAGGAACCAAAACATCCTTGGTTTTTGGAAACGTTACAAACTGAGAGTAACGTAGCAGATAGTTTCTGATCATATCATCAATTATGCAAGCATTATGGATCCTATTGTATATGTACAATCCATCCATCTACACTGACTTACCAGTCAACTTCTGAAGCATAAAATGGACGTCTGAGCAAACAGACAAACATTTTTTGGCACTGAAACATCGACGTTTATCCTCCAATTACCATCCCCACATTCTTGTGTATACAAGGTCCAGTCTTTTCTATATCTTGTGGGTGTTTCTTATCTACCTTTACCTGTGGTATCCATGCACAGAGTTCTGCTCTTTGGTGAAGGCACACTGCTATTAATGTTGTATATCTTAGCTTGATAAGGGTGTGTTAAATGCACTACATATCTTCATAAATTCTGTGTGTCGGCAATGTACGATGCACACACACACTAGTCACCAGTAGGGTACTGGTAATTGCCCCTATGGATGGAAGTTGTTGGTCCACCATTTTTAGCATTTACTTGGATTTCAAAGTATCAAATATTTGGATCATTTGTTTTCTCAATCAAGCAATAAGCTCTGTCAATTGTGAGTATTAATGTTTTTCTGGAAATGCATAATGCAAGTCCAACAAGCCTCAACTCCAGTGGCATGTAATTTTGCTTATATGAGTACCCTGTCCCCCGTATCTGGTAGGTTGGAGATTGCGTTTTAACTATCTGCTTAACCTCGTATACAAAATGTGTTGCTGACTTGCTAGTCCTCCAATTACTGCAGCCCTATAGCTGAAAACTCAGCCAGCATTTTCCCCATTCTTATTGATTGCAATGCTTGCTTGTGTGGTACCTGTAAAAAGTGTATGGACTTGCAATAAGAATTAAGAGTTCATTTTTTGAATAATTAAGGCATTAGAAACTTCCTTGATCTATTATTGCATGAGATCTCGTGGCTCTTGGACTAATTAGATCAGAGTCAAGGTACCTGGAGTGAAAATGATACAAAAAAATAACAAAATGATACTTAGGAGTTCCATTTATTCAATTATATGGTTAAATCTGACAAAACAGTTAGCCAAGCCTTAGTAGTTGTATTGTACTAAACTGGTGTCAGAAACAATGTCCAGAGAAGCACATCACATGGGACCTCTATTAGGACAGCAATGTCACATGTGAAGCTGCCCTTGGGCCAAGACAAAAAATGGGTTTGTGATGCAGAAATTTGCCTATGTACACAGCTAGTTCTGGTGGGGCATTGCTGGAGTTGCACTGCTTGGTTGCTGGGATACACACCCATCTTACTACATAAACCTGCTAACTCCAATAGCTTCTTGCCAGATTTCCTTTCGTCTTTTAGTGTCCATCAACTACTTACTCTTTTCACTTGGAATCTGCAGATTGGAACTTAACTGCCATAACTAATAAATTTCAACCTTGTCAGAGTTAACGATCTTTTTAATTCGACTTCCCCACAAAAATGTTGTCAGAGTTTAGCACACATGGGCTTCTTTAACCCTCGAGTCCCCACTTCACCCAAGTGCTGTCTTTATTAAGAGTCTAGTATGCATTTCCCCTTCTATATTTTGTTATGAAAGTTACAGTATTTAATGAGCACACATGCATGGAATCACAATCAAGATTGCACTAGGTAACATTGCTGTATCTAAATTGCTATAAACTATATATTACAGGATGATATGCAGCACTATTAATGCTTCAGAGTCTCTCAACTCGACATGATTGTCTCTAAATTACATTAATGTGATCAGATTAGCTTACTCATTCTGTGCGGTGCTTCTCTTTTATGTTAATGCCCATAAGAAAAGCCTACTCATTCCGAACTCAACCTCACAATTTAAAGTCAAAGAGTTCAATTCACCTCTTCCTCTTTATGCCAAGTCGCTAGCTGAGGGACCAAGAAAAATTCGCATATTTAACTCACATGAGCTAGCGCGTAAAGAATGATGTTGAACATGGAGGAAGCGCAAGTTCTAAGTTACAGTCAAGGCTAACTTAACGTTCATGTGGTACGAACTACTTGTTAGCTACAAGATGCAGATAGTTGTACATATGACTCGTGTCACGAGATTCATGATTTCCCTGCTGTTAAGGACAGGAACAAAAGCACAGGCATGTGTAAATGGTTATTGATAAAAGCAAACGTGTAAGAGGAGGGTAAATTGTGTATATAAAAATATTTTGCAAGTTTTTTCAATTCTTATAATAAATAGATCCTAGTTAAAATAGTAAGAGTATGTTAGGCAATACAATTTTTTTTAAATGACAAGAGCTTGTTAGTCAATATGAGCTTTTCATAGAATTGGACCCTACTTAAATGAAAAGAGCCTACTAAATGATAAATCTTGTTAAAACAATTTAAAAATAGAAGATTCTTGTTAGAATTGAAAAAAATCTCTTGCAAAATGAAACCGTAAAGGAAATCACAATTTTCTCCATAAACCTTCACACAAACTCATCAATCAAAGAACACAATTGGGGCAAGAGTGTACATGTATGAGAAGAAAGAGTTTCTGAAGTTTTTCGAAGAACGAAAGAGAGATTAATCTCAAATGTTTGAACAAGTCAGAAACAAAAGTTAAGCCTAAGTGAATACTTGTGCGACACACGTGAGAAGACCAAGTTAGAAGCATTATTATCAAAATGCAAACATATCAACACAATACACAGAGCAAAAGATGCGGTAGGTAAACATGTGAAGAGCACATATCTTTACCTGACAATGAAGACTCCACCGAGATCAACTGCCTTAGACTCCTATAAAAGAGAACATACTCAAGTCTCAGCAATACACACAAAAGTCATTGTACACTGTAATAAAAAAATCTGAGAGTAAAAGAAGTAGAGAGAAACAGAGAGTACTAGAGTACATACTAAGGGTATTAGGGAGTTTGTGAGGGACCTCTTGCAGGTGTTTAGAAAATACCTAATCTCTTGTATTCTTCTTTTCTTGAAGCTAGTGAAAACCTCAGTGTGAGATTGACCCTTGAACGTAGATAACTTTCTGCTATCGAACCAAGTAAAAATCTTGTGTGTTCTTTACATTTGTGCAACTCTTCATTTATGCAAAAACAAGTTCAAGCATCAACCATCATCAGTCTTGTAATAAAACAACAGAAAGCCATACAAAGATCCTAACAAATTGGTATCAAAGCATTTAGGTCTTTGTCCACATTCTTATTGACAAGTTAAGAATCCATCAAGAAGGAAGCTCAAGAACAGAAGTAAGTCTTTACAAAGAACCTATAAAATGGTGGGAAAAGAGATGGAAGTGTTCACTGGAAAGGAGGACTTTGCAATCTGAAAATTACAGATGCAAGTCCTGCTTGAATCGTACGAATGTTTTAGGGTCATAGATGCTACCTACGATGATGAGACAGATCCTGTGAAGAATCTGAAGAAAGCAAGATTGGCACATTGCAAGTTAATGTTGCATCTTTCACCGATTGTCATCAGAAAAGTGAAAGTTGCAACACTGCAAAACTATTATGGGAAAAACTGGATGAGATTTACTCTAAATGTTGCCTACCAAACAAAATGACCCTACTGCACAATCTTGCAAATTTCAGAATGAATACAATAGTAACCCTTGAAGACAACCTAGATTATTTCTTCAAATTAATTCAGGATCTTAAAGCAACGGGGAGAAAATTTCAGAAGAACACCAAGCAATGGTTATTCTAAAGTCACTTCCACAGGAATACAATGGATTCAGGAAGGTGGTCAAGCATGCTAATGGTGATGCTCTAACAATGAAGAGGATTCTTGATCCTTTGATGGACTAAATAATAAACAATAATCACTTTAAAAGGGAAATAGAGGTGATATTCTTAGACAACAGATTCAAGAGAAAATTTGCACAAACTGGTTCAAAGACAGGTGGTGGACAAAAAGTTAAGGGAAAGGGCAAACAGAGGAAGAATGATGATGACAAGAATAAGAACAAAGCCAAAGGTAAAAAATGCTATTATTATGATAAAGAAGGACACTTTATCGGGAATTGCAGGAAGAAGAAGAAAAACAAAGAGGCACAGAAAGGTGATGCTAGAAATGTTGAGAAGCATGAAAATTCCAGTGGGGATGAGATACTTGCCATGATAGCTGAAACAGAGGAGTTATCAACAAAATGGATTTTGGACTCAGGCTGCACAATGCATGTAAGTCCCCATAGGGACCGGTTCTCTTCTTTTTAGAATTTATCAGCCAAAGTAAGAATGGAAGATATAGGGTTGCATGATATCAAAGGCATTGACAATATTTCCATCAAGATATATGATGGAAAGAGAACATTGAGCATGTGAGATATGTCCCTGGAGTTAGAAGAAATCTTCTATAAGAAAGTATCTTTAGAAAGCAAGGATACAAGATAAGGTCTAAGGATAGTTTGAGAGAAATCATCAAGGATGGTAAGGTAATCATAAGGGCAATTGAAAGGGGGCTTCATATTATGGTGCAGGCACTATAGAGATTAATCTAACAATAGAGGAAAAGGAGCTAAACTCAACTATTCTGTGGCATGCAAGACTCAGACATGCAGGAAATAAAAGCCTCAAACACCTAAAGCAACAAGGACTGCTGCCAAACACAACTGTGAAGAAGATTGAGTTTTGTGAGCAACGTATTCTAGCGAACATCACAGAAACCCTTTCCCAAGAATTGCAAGAAGAGCCACTAGAAGCATGGAATATGCTTATAGTGACCTATGGGGGCCAGCTTAGACTTAAACTTTGGGAGGTAAGAGGTATTTCATGTCTGTTATTGATGACAGGTATCGGAAATGCTAGATATATCTCTTGAAGATTAAGGATGAAGCACTACAGGCATTTGTGAAGTGGCACACTCTGATGGAGAATCAAACAGGAAAGAATCTGAAGTGCCTAAAAACAGACAATGGGCTAGAGTTCTACAACAAAAAGTTTGATGACTATTGTGAAAGGAAGGGAATTTAGAGGCATAGAACTGTCAAGGATATACCTCAACAGAATGGAGTAGTAGAAAGACTTAAAAGAACCCTACTTAAGAAGACAAGATGTATACTACTGTCCTCAGGCCTATCTCAAACACTATTAGGGGAAGCTATCAAAATCGCAGCATACCTGATAAATAGGCTACCAACATCTGCAAATGAGTATAAAACTCCTGAAGAGGTATGGAGTAGTTCTAAACCTATTTTGACTCATTTGAAACTTTTTGAATGTAGTGCTTACATTCATCAAAAAGAAGGGAAGTTTGAACCTAGAGCAGTTAAAGGGGTATTTCTAGGATATCCTGAACAAAAGGATATAAAGTCCTAATCCTACAGTCAGAGACAGGGAATCAAAGTAGAGAATACGAAACATAAGGTATATTGAGACTGACCTAATTAAATATGCTTGTTTGGTTGCAGAACTAGTTGAATCAGGAGCACCAAAAACATATATGGAAGCAATGAAAAGGGTTGATGCAGAAAACAGTGGAAGAAAGCTAGCCTAAGTGAATATACTTCTCTAATGAAGAATGAGACTTGGAAGCTAGTTCCTAAGCCACCAAATGCTAAGCGGATTGCATGTAAATGGATATTCAAGATGAAGGATGGAGTAACAGAATTTGATCCAAAGACCTATAAAGATAGACCAGTAGCAAAAGGCTTCAGGCAAAGAGAGGGAGTGGATTATAAGGAAATCTTCTCTTCAGTGGTTAAGTTCAAAATAGTAAGAATAGTTTTAACCCTAACTACTTTGAATGAATGGGAGATACACCAGATGGATGTAAAGATAGCATTCCTATATGGAAGGCTAGAAGAAACCATCTACATAAAGTATTCCATAAGCTTTATAGATAAGAAGAATCCTAATCATGTTTGCTTGCTGGAAAAATCGCTATATGGCCTAAAGCAAGCTCCTAGGCAATAGAACAAGAAGTTCCATAAGGTGGTGATAGAAATGAGTTTAAGAGAAGTACCTATGACTACTGCCTATATTACAAGGATTTAGAGGAGGAAGTAGTTTACATGCTAGTGTATGTGGATGACCTAGTCATCACAGGAAAACTAATGCAGAGGATACAAGAAATGAAGAATGTTCTAAAGCAAAATTTTGATATGAAAGACTTAGGAAAAGCTCAAAAGCTATAGGGTATGCAGATCATAAGGAATGAAGCAGAGGGGAAGCTATGGTTGATTCAAAGGGGCTACATCAAAAAGGTCCTATCTAAGTTTAACATAGAAGATGCTAAGGCTAGTTCTACTCCAATTGCCACATAGTTATAGGTGACAGCTGTTAAAAGTCCAGTAACAAAAGCAAAACAGAAACAAATACAGAAATATCCTTATGATGTAAGTATAGGTATAATGTATATCAAGATATGTACTAGACTTGACTTAGCCTATGCAATCAGCCTACTTAGCAGATTCATGACTAACCCAGGTCTAGAATACTGACACAGATTTATAGTAGTACTTAGATACTTAAAGGGAACCCTAAATCATGATCTATGTTTTTCAAAATCTAACCTACAATTGCTTAAACACACAAGTTTAAATAGCTATGTAGATGCAGATTACGCAACAAATAAGAGTACATGTAAGTCATTATCATCATATTATTTCACACTTTTAGGCAACACAATAAACTGGAAGGTACAGCAACAGTCAGTGGTATCCCTATCTATAACAAAAGTAGAGTATTATGCAATCACAGATGGCCTCAAGGAGCTAATATGGCTAAAGGAGCTACTATCAGAAATCAAAATTCAATCACAGAGAAAGTAATCTACACAAATAGCCAGAGTGCACTTTACCTAAGCAAGGATTCGATTCTGCATGAGCACTCGAAACACATCAACGTCTAACTCCACTTCAACAGGAACAAGATCAGGGCGGAGAGGATGACTTGAAGAAAATAAAATGAGAACAAAATTCGTTAGATTTTAGAACAAAAGGGGTTTTGATAAAGAAATTTATTTTTTGTAGAGATCTTCTACAGATAAATGAAGCTCCTTCAAGAAAGAATAAAACTTACCAGTCGATCTCACAACTTCGGAGAAACTAGGGTTTCAGAAATCAACCACTAATTGAAGAGCTACGTGAAAATTCATGGAGAATGAGGGAATAACGTGAAGGAAATCACAATTTCCTCTATAAACCTTTGCACAAACTCATTAATCAAAGAACACAATTAGAAAAGTGTATGTGTGTGAGAAGAAAGAGTGTCTGAAGTTTTTCGAAGAAGGAAAGAGAGATTAGTCTCGAATGTTCGAACAAGTCAAAAACAAAAGTTAAGCCTAAGTGAACAAATGTGAGACACACGTAAGAAGACAAAGTCAAAAGCATTATTACAAAAATGCAGACATATCAACACAATACGCAGAGCAAAAGATGCGTTAAACAAACATGTAAAGAGCACATATCTTTACTTGACAATGAAGACTCCACCGAGATCAACTACTTCAGACTCCTATAAAAGGGAACATCAGTAATATACATAGAATTGCAGAAGTCATTATACACTGTAATAAAAAAATCTAAGAGTAAAAGAAATAGAGAGAAAGAGAGAGTGCTAGAATACATATTAAAGGTACTAAGGAGTTTGTGAGGGAACTCTTGTAGGTGTTTAGAAAACATCCAATCTCTTGTATTCTTCTTTTCTTAAAGCTAGTGAAAAACCTCAGTGTGAGATTGACCCTTGGACGTGGGTAGTTTTCTGCTATCGAGCCAAGTAAAAATCTTGTGTATTCTTTACATTTTTGCAACTCTTCATTACTGCAAAAACAAGTTCAAGCATCAACCATCATCAATCTTGTAATAAAACAATAGAAAGCCATGCAAAGATCCTAACAAAAACAAAAACAAAAGTCTTTAAAAAAGGTGAAGGAGCCTCTTAAAAAACAACAAACAGAAAATATAATGCAGAAATTTAAAATTTAAAGAAAGAGAGAAGAAAGAAGCGATTGATTTATACTAGTTCGACTTACAACCCAAGCCTGCATCAAGTCACAAAGTATCTAACTTGAGTGTTTTACTATAAAAATCAAGTATTAAATTTGACAAACCTTTCCAAGCTCACAAGTATATATTTTTCAAGGTTTTCCAACCTTTCACACTCGAAGTGGATAACAAACTTCTAAAAAGCTCTCACAAGCACAATAATAATTTCTCTCTTGATAGAGTAATTTCATTTTCTAAAGTATACTAGTATTGATATGATTCTCAAGAGTATAGATGTTGTTCGAAATGTTTTGACATTTTGAATATGTTCGTTCTACTTTATAAATGTTGTTGCTCTTCCTTAAATAGTCAATTTCTTCAACTAGTCGTTGCTTTATTCGCATCTTTAGTCAATTGGATGGATTTAACCTTGAATAATTTCGATGTCATCTTTACCAAAAATCTTCCAGTAATCATGGAGCTAATAAGGTAAGTTCATAAAGAAGGTTCTTGCAAGAAAGAAAGCGTATTTCTTATAATTTTATTTCCTTTTTGAAATTAGATCTTCAATTTACAAGGAAATAAATCCAACTTGAATTTCAAAATATTATACATTTATCATCAAAATCGTTAAATATAAATCTTGAGATAACAATCTCCCCCTTTTTGATGATGATGACAAACGATAATAAATATATTTTTCAAAATTCAAAGAGATAATAAATGATCTTGATCGATACTTGTGACTTATATATATTTAGTCATAATTAGCAGGAGTCTATCTCCTAAGAAAAGAACATATCGTTTTTATATCACAGACTTTCACAATTTTCAATAGCATATTCAATCACATATATATTCGAACAACATTAAGAAATATGCATTTTGAAATATATCATCATATATGCAAAAAAAAATGCTAAAATATTGCAAAAATATATCATATAAACTCTCCCCCTTTTTCATTATCAAAAATAATAAAGGAGTACAGGAAGAAAGTTAGGAAAAAAAAGAAAAAATTGACACAATTAATGAGGAGATTTCCTAAAGAGAATTTTCAAATCCATACCTTGGTTTTGAAGGCTATCTATTTGTTCGCGTATTTGATCCTTATTTACACGAATTTCTCTTAGCAGTTTTAAAATATCCATATTATTTATGTCCTGGGGAGGGATGGGAGCTTGTTGTTCTAGAGTAGGACCTACAATTTCTAGCAAGTTTCATTCCTCTATATTCTAAGGAATGAGAATAGAAGGGTCTTGCTAAACGAGATGCAAAGACAAGTAGCAAAAAATATTCATGAAGAAATAATATCAAAGAGTTTACACATTCCAAACTCTTTTCTTAATATGCAAAATCTATCTTCGAAGAGTGGCTTAGTGAAACTATCAGCTACTTGATTTTCAATACTAACATGCAAAAGATCAATAGTTCCTTCTAAAACATGATATCTAAGAAAATGATGTTTGATTTCTATATGCTCAATCATAGAATGATGCATAGGGATTTTAGAAAGATTCATAGCACTCGTATTATCATATAATATAGGAATATGAGAAATGTTTAGAGACAAATCATGTAGTTGATACTTCATTTATAAGATTTGAGCATAACAACTGGCAGCTGCTATATATTTCCCTTCAGTCATCAAAAGTGCTATGCAATTTTGCTTCTTGCAAGAAAAAGATATTAGACATCCTTTAAGAAATTGACAATGACCATTTGTGCTTTTTCGATTGACTTTATCATCTATATAATCTGCATTACAATAGCCACTATGTCAAATGAATCAATTTTTAGACACCACAGTCCAAAGTTTATAGTTCTGTGGAAATATCAAAATATTATTTTGACTGTTTCAAATTCTGTGGAGATATCAAAAGATTCTTTTGACTATTTGAAGGTGAATTTCTTCTGGTCTTGAGATTGTAACATATAATATTGATCCAATCATTCCTTTATACTTTATCTAATTCGTAGCTTTGCCTTCTGTGTCTGTATCAAGTTTAGTTCCAGTGTACCTGAGAGTACCCATCAGTTTGGCATTATCAAAATGATATTTCTTGATGAGTTCTTTTATATATTTATCTTAGCTAATGAAGATTCCTTTTTTTGTTTATCTGATTTGTAATCCAAGAAAAAATGATAATTCTACCATTATACTCATTTCAAACTCCCCCTGTATTAATGTTGAGAATTCTTCACAAAAGGATATATCAATAGGTCCAAATATTATGTCATGAACATATATTTGCACTATGAGAGTAAATCATTCTCCTTTCTTTTAATAAATAATGTTTTATCGACCTTTCCTCTTTTAAAGTTATTATCAAGCAGAAAGTTACTTAACCACTCATACCATGTTCAAGGAGCCTACTTTAGACCATACAAAGCTTTGGATAACTTCATCACGTAATTTGTATAGTTTTCATCTTTAAAACTTGGGGATTACTTAACAAATACTTCTTTGTTAATTTAACCATTTAAGAATGCACTTTTAACATCCATTTGGAATAACTTAAAGTTTCTATAGCATGTAAAGACAAGTAAAATTCTAATCGACTCCAATCTAGCAATAGGTGCATAAGTTTCATCAAAATCAATACCTTCCTATAGATTGTAACCTTGAGCTATAAGTCTAGCTTTGTTTCTTATCACCTTACCATTTTTGTCAAGTTTGTTTTGAAAATACCCATCGAGTCCCAATGATTGACTTATTTTGAAGGCAAGGTACTCAATTTTTGTCAAATTGATTTAGTTCATCTTTCATTGCTAATACCCAGTTTTCGTCAATAAAGGCTTCTTCGATGGTCTTTGGTTTTAGTTGTGAAATGAGAGCCACAAGTTGTTCTTGAACGATGATCTTATTCTTAGATTTTTAGAGGGATCTCCAAAAATATATTGATGTGTGTCAAGACCTCTCCATTCTCTCAGTATTTTTTATTACATAAGCTCCTGCTAAGATGAAGGAGCCTGCTCTGTTCTAAGGGTATTATTGGTATAGTTTGATTCTTCAATGTATTTTTAGGAATCAAAAGATGTTTTTCATCATTTGAATCAACTGTTGTTGTCGATGGTAATGCTTCATCAAATACCACTTATATCGATTCTTCTATCTTCTTTACTTTTTTATTATATACTCTGAATCCTTTATTGGCAGTATTATAGCCCCAAAAAAATAGCTTCGTCTAATCTCGCATCAAACTTTCCAATGTTGTTTTTTCCATTGTTTAGAACGAAACACTTGCAGCCAAAAACACGAAAGTAAGCACCATTTGGTTTTCTTCCTTTCCATAACTTATAGGGGGTCTTTTTCAAAATAAGTCATATAAGACATCTGTTAAGAACATAGCATATTGTAGATACTGCTTCTGTCCAGTATCTATGAGGTAGTCCACTTTCACATAACATAGTCCTGACCATATCAACTAAAGTTCTGTTCTTTCTCTCTACAACTCTATTTTATTGAAGCGTCCTTGGACAAGAAAAATTGTGAGTTATACCATTGTTGTCACATAATTCTTCAAAATTTATATTATCAAATTTTCCTTCATGATCGCTTTGAATTAAAGTGATGTAGAACCCTTTTCTATTTGAATTTAAAAAAAGCTTCTCAAACACTTCAAAAATATCATCCTTATTTGATAAGAAATAAACCCATGTAAATTTGGAGTAATCATCTAAAAGAACAAAATTGTAATGTTTACCACAAAAACTTTGAGTCCTAGTGAGACCAAATAAATCCATGTGCACAAGTTCAAGTAGTTGGCTAGTAGACACCATTTTTTAAGACGAATGCAGGTTCTAACTTTTTTACCTTTTAAACAAGCATCATAAACCAAATTGCTTTCAAACTTTAAGGTCAGTAGTCTTCTTACTAACTCATATTTGGAAATTTTTGATAGAATGCTTATGCTAGCATGTCCAAATCTCCTGTGCTAGATAAATGAATCCTTTTCTAGAGAGACAAAACACTCAACATTTTGTGAGGAAATGTATAACATCCCGTTACTGATAGCAAGGGAATTATGGTAATATTGGATCAGACTGATAGGTTTCATTGCATTTACTGATTGAGCATGTTACTGGCCTCTAATTATAGAGGGACAGGCTTATTGCATATGCATTTATTCATAGGTACATGCATTCATGATTTTTTGGCAGTTTAATTGGGAGTATGAACTGATTGGATTGTGAACTGGAAACTGACTAAACTGACTGGATTATGATTTACTGAGAAATTAAGAGTAAGTGAGCTTGAATGACTGATTTAGAATAGTCTAAGAGTGATTGGCTATTGATAGTGGCTTATAGGAAATTTTCAGAAAATTCAGGAGAAAATGCCCGGACCGGGAATTTTCGAGTGACAGACCGATTGACTGTATAGTACTGAAAGAACTGTTCAATGGCGATGGAAAAATTAGAGTTATACTGTTAGGAAATAAAAATGTTGAGCCATTGAAATTTAGAGACTGAAATTTGAACTGATTTGGAGACCTATGTCTATAAATAGCTAGGTCTGAAATTTTGGGGATTGATCCTAAGGCAAAAATCGTTTCTTCTCTTCTCTTCTCCACGGTGATCTTCGATTCCTCCCATCGGTGAGGTTCTTCGATTTTTCCTTGTGGTTTTCTCTTCATTATGCAAAGCTAACTGGTTTATTGTGATTGATGAAGGTTGAGAAGGATTGAGAGTGGGTTATCGTTGAGTTTGAAAGATTTTAGGGTTTACGGAGATTTGAGGGATTTGTGGAACTTGATCTTCGATTGGTAAGTATTAATGGCTTTAATGTTGTTGTTAATGGTTTCTGATGCATTTATTGTGTTAGATTGAGTAGTTAGGGTGTTAAATGTTGAGTTTAAATAGAATTAATGGCGAAAATCGATCGGAGAAGACGAGACGTGACCCACACGTCGCGACGTCTGGTGTGGCCTCGCCGCGACGAGTAAATTAAATACTCACCTCGACGAGCGTATGAGGTTTACATCGTGGCGAGCTCCCTCGTGGACATTGCGGCGAGAGGCGCAAAGGATTGCGCGCTGCAGCAAACGTGTTTCACACCGCGGCGAGCGACCCGTATGCGTCGTGGCAAATGGCGCAAGGTCGCGGCGAAGGGGCATTTCTGATTGGATTGATTTTAGTTTATTGGGTATAACTTATGGTATAGACTTTCGATTGAGGTCATTCCTGATTCGTTGTGAACTAGGAAAAGAGGTCTTCAATTGAGGATAATTATGAGAGTTGGAATTTAATTATTATGGTACTGATTCATAGAGATTAAGGTCAATTATGGTTTATAGCGTGACCTAAGTATTGAATTGAGACAATTGGAGTTTTAATTGGGATTTTTCAATGGAGGTTTTGACCCAATGAAAAGGGAATTGCTATAGGGTGTATGAATTGAGGAAATTGAACTGAATTTTTGGTTTGGATCAATTACTGTTGATCAATTGAGCGAAGAGTTAGAATGGGACATAAGAGTTCAATATTGGGTTTTAATGCCGGAAAAATCGTGAACATGCATTTTACATAATTCCACTGAGACATATGCATCACTGAATTGTTTAATTGAGCATCTAGTAATGGGACGCATTTTACTGTTATAGAGGCACTGTTGGATCGTCATTCCACGGATATTGCTGGAACTTCCATGCAGTAGCTTGGAAGTTACAGGTGAGTAACCTAGTTGTTTCTCAAATTCCTGATTGTCTAAATGTTCTATGTGAATTACTTGCCAATGTGAAACTGCATAATTACTGAAATGTATATGATCGAAGGGCATGTTTCTATTGTATTGGATTGGACTACTGCATGATACTGAGAAAATGCAATACTGGGCTTTTATAGCCATACA
>JANTPM010000006.1:34064548-34082953 GCA_025434745.1 Erythroxylum divaricatum | reverse complement strand
TTAATACTTTTTAAATAAATATTATATAAAATATTAAAATAAAAATAATTTATTAGTAATAATTTACCAGTAATAAAAATAAAAATATTTTATTTTTAAGTTTTATTTAATTTATAATTATTATTAGTAATTAAATATTTATTATTATTTTAAAAGCTTTGAAAATGGGGGGAGGAGGGGGGAGGAGGGGAGAGAGATTTTGAAAATTTTGTTAAACAGTCTTCCAATTTTTTAAAATTTTCGGTATCAGCCGATACAATCGAAATTAGCCGGTATCAACCATTATTTAAATTCGGTATCAAAACTCACAATACCATACCGGTTTAGGCCCAATACGGTACAAAATTCATATCTATTCTAAATTGGGTAATGAAGTAAAGAATTCATTGTCTTGTACGTTTGACGCGCTGAGTTTATTAATGCAATTAGCGCATGGACTAATCAGTGACTGGGGAGTGGGGAATTTTGAGGTATTTAAGCATAATTATCAAGACACTATTTGCCAATTTCTTAGCCATTTTTATTCAATAATTTAAATTTATTATTTTTAAAATGTAAACTAATATATTCTTCTTTTTTCATATAATTTTTTATTTTTCAGAATTTAATATGTACTTTTTTGTTTTAGTTTTATTTTTAAATCACTTAAAAGATTTTAAAAGGAATTTTTAAAAAAAAAACTTGACAATATGACCAATTACTTTTGCTAAACTTGTATAGTAAATGTCATTAATAATAGTTGACTTCATCTATTTTAGTGACTAAAGGTGGCTTAATTAATTTATGAATACTTTTCAGGTGCTTCCATGTGAGTGTTGGTTCTATATAAGTTAACAATTATATTTGACACTTATTTTAAAATGTTATAATAATACTTTAAAAATTTTAATATTATGACGACAACGACAACAATCTAGTAAAAATTTTACTAATATGTAAGATTTAAAAAGGTTCAATAGTACGCAACCTTACTCCTAATTAGTTGAGAGCCTGTTTCTAAATAATTCACGTGAATAAATAAATTTAAAAATAACATGTAGAAAATAAAATATGAAATAAGTAATAAACTAAATAATATGAAAAAGAATACAAATAATAATAGTAAATATCATAATCACAATAATAATCATCATTATAATCAAATTATGTAGGAAAAAAAACTTAGGCTAAAATCCTAAAATATAAGTAATACATATTTAAAAGTTTAGAGTAACAATAAGGGGAACATGTTAAAAGACTTATGAAAACTACAAGTATCTTTTTATGATAAATTTTTTTATCTATATCATAATATGCTGAAATTTTTTATTACATGTCATATCTTTGGTAAATTTTAATAGTGTTATATCTAATTATATTACTATTTTGTAATATTATTTTTCTTAAATATATCTTACGTGTTTTTTTTCATAAAATATTTATTTTTGTTTGATTTATAATTTTTTTAATAATCTATTGTCTTAAATGGAACAAATAAATTATATGATATTAATATTTCAGAATTTCAATAGATTTATATAAAAATATTTGTTAAATATTGTAATAATATTCTAAAGTATTTGTTGGGCCACGGTTAGTATTAAACTGTACCCTGGTATTTACTTAAAGAGTACACGCTCACCACAACGGCCCCCTTCCTACATGAACTAAATTAGCGTATACTTTGTGCTTTTAATATATTAAGGCTATTTTCTCTCTGCCATTCTTCCTCATATCTGACATTCTAAATTGATAATTATTAGATATGGCTTCTACTAAACATGCTATCAAAAATAATTATATTCACATCCCTTTTAACTATCAACAATTTTCAAAAAGAAATACCAACTGGATCTTTAATTCAAACCTTTCATCTGTAACAAGTTCCACGTACTATTGATGACACATAAGATTGGGAGGATTCACATCACTCTCATAGTGACTGATTTGGCTCTTCATACTTATGGTTATAAAGTTAGAAAACCAATTCAATTTTCCAAAGCTTTGGGTTAAGTTATATTTATTTACGTTGAATGCAATAGTTTGAGGTTTTGGAAGCTATTTAGAGCTCTTTCGAAAGTTCAGATCTTCTGTCTAATATTATGGTGTTTTATTGTGTCTAATAAATCTCAGTCATTTATTTATATGGGTCTCATGTAAATTTTGCGTAAGTCCCGCAAAATAAATGTCTGAGATTTCATGAGATAAAATAAGACAGGGTAATATTAGATAAAGAATCTTTTCCCCTTTTTCGGGTGATAATCGGCCAGAAAAGGGCTTACTAATGCTTGAAAGAGGTTTTGCTTTGCTAAACGCATTTCAGCTTGCTTGTGATCAAAATGAACCGGGAAAAAAAAAGCAAGAAAACATGCTTTAATCTGTGTTTCCTTGATCATTTTACAATATGGAGATTCTTTCTTTCCTCTTCTTGTAGAAAAAAAATTGACATCGACGTTACTAAATTCGAAAAGAAAAAACAGAACAAATCAAAAAGCAACGGGCCCCAATAAGACCAAATTAAAGGAGGGATTTTAGATCGTGAAGGCTTAAACACCAAGTTGAGTGAAATGTGGACTCTTAAGGGCCTCCTGAAGCAGCTCATCATCATCCCAAGAATCTCGATAAGTCTCCAAGTTGGCATCTGCATTCACTAAAGCCGACAAGCACAGCTGCTTTCTCCACTCTTCCAAGTGGGGGAATCCGACGTGGTCTCCGTACCTGTCACAATACTGCACACATATTTCCAAACAAATGCTTGTTTATGCATTTAATTCCATTGTGCTCAGACTTTAGTTTTGCTTAACATTGCAGTGGAGATAACTTGAAGTCTTTCCAAAGGTAGGAGTTATTTGTACATTATCAATTTTATATTTACCTCAAAATTGGCGATATCATGAGTATTGTGCTTTGGAATGCCAGCAGCATCCCTTGACTTATAAAACTCCTTAATCCACTGCATCATCTCATCTCTTGGTGGCAAACTTCTTTTCCCAGACAGAAGCTGAGCCACCCATTTTGCTTGTGATTCAAAGAAAGGGAATCCTATAAGCTGCATGGCATAATTGGCCACAAGTTATTAAGAAATGAGTCACTTTTTGAGTTAATTGTCATGAACGTGTCTGAAACATCCACCAAACTAACAAATTAAAATGGAAGGTATGTACAGGCATATGTTTATGACGTAGAATAGAAGAGAATCATATGATATCTCTAATTACCTTTCTAGGTATGCCTATAAAAGAGAGGGAGGGAGCAAGAGTTGGAGGGAATGTGTGATCATACAATGGTCCCACTCTATCATCATCCACATCCACTATTCCTTTGGTGTCAAGAAATGGGAATGTGTATGAATACCTACAACACAAAACGATTGAAATTACGAAAGAAACTATCATTACTATATTCTTCAAGCTCGAATGGAAGTACGAGGACCCACCAAAGCCTTACACAGTGAAAAAAGTCATGATTAACCAATCAAACTACTTTTTGGGATTGGAAATGAGTGATACAATCCACTTTTATCTACATTGTTTCTTGGTTCATTTGGCCACAAGTCTTTTAGTTAGGATAGACAATTTCCTTTGACTAAATGGCTTCAGATAATAATTACCCTGTGCAGTACAAGATGGTGTCAGCATCAACCCAAGAACCATCCACGAAAATAACTCGCCCTTCTTCTTCAAGGAAACCTATCTGGACATTGCCACAAAAACAGAAGGTGATTGGTCAGGAATGCTTTGTGGTCCATGACCCAAGTTTGAAGTGAAAAAAAACACAACTCTTTTGTATGATGGTAGAAGTCCGAAAGAACTAGCTGGAACTGTTAGTAATTTAGTTCTTCTTCTATAAAACCTTCCACACCGATTCGAACAGTAACAATTTCTGAATATTGAAATGACGATGGCAATACCTGAGCATGAAGATATAAGTTGTTATGTTTTGAAATGACCTTAGATAAACCCACACTAATATTGTCGATGGATTTAGTACTCAGGTGGACTTCCTTTGCCACTGCCACCAGCTCCATCGATATATCTTGCCCACTCATTGAGTTCCCAACAATCACAACAACCTGCGGAATAATAACCAGGTTGCATGTTAATCAAAAACTAGACAGTGATCATATTTTATTTACCTAAGCACATAATTAAGGTTATAAATCTCCATTGTTGGATGATTATTAATTAAGAAAACGTATATTTTAAGCAACCATTTCAAAGAATGCATGAAATAAATAAAAAATCATAGCTGATTTGCTATAACATTCAAAGGGAAGCTAAGCAAGTATTTTCCAGATTGAAGTTTGTTAGCATAGATATGTAGACAGACTCAAAATATAAGTAAATGAACAAAACTGAAGGTTCTATACATTAACTATTGAAAACCTTGGTACTACCTCGTCCCGAAATGGCTCTGGAACTCTGTAAACATGGCTATGCATTTGCTTCCTCTTCCATGTACTCATTCCTTAAGTAGATACATGAAACAATATCACCGAACAAATCAGGAAAATGTAGTACTTGCAATATGGTTATAAATGTGTATTCTTAATTGGTGAGATTTTCTATTTCCACTGTAACTTGATATGACTCGAGCGTGGAGAAAATTAATGAATAGACTTTCTTTTCCTTTTCAGTGTCAAAAACCACTTTTGACAGAATCTCTTTTGACCTGACATTCAGAAAGCAATTTTCTTTTTCACACACACCTTTAATGGCGGGCAACCTAGGATGTGAGTAATGACCAGTAGCAACAACCACAGCATCAAACACCTCTTCCACCATCTTTTCATGCTTCTTCTCTTTACTCTTCACAACCCATTTCAATCCATTACCAAACTCCTCATAGTCCAGCATTCCCACATACTCAACCCTTGTATTAAACCTAATCATCTCTCTTAGACCAAAGTGATCGGTGAAGTCCTTGAGGTACAACCAGAGCTCCTTATGACCGGGAAACCTCCTCATGTCTCTTCCTTTCTTGACTAAAAACGGGAAATCTGTGTAACCCATGATCTCTCTCGGAGACACTATCCTAAGAGATTCATAAATACTACTATGCACTTCCAGAAACTTGTTTTTTCCTAAAGGATCTTCTTCCTCCACATTAGGGTCATACAACCATTGCCCACCAACATCATGTTTTTGCTCCAAGACCACCACGCTATGACCTTCTTTCCTCAGCTCTCTCGCTGCCACCAGACCCGACGGTCCTGCACCAATCACGCACACCTTTTTCGATAAGTTCACCTCCGAGACCATTGTGGTTCAGACCGTTCGGATTGGTGCAAAAGGTAAAGAGAACAATCTATGAAGGAGTTGGTTGGTAGAGGTTGTGAATTGTTGTTTGAAGCTTATAAATTTCGTAGGTAATGGTTGGAGATGTGTAGGAAACGTGGGTATTTATAGTATAGAACTACCAAAATTTGACTTAAAAATATAATTTCCAAACATTATCTTTGACTTAAATCTACTGTCCAGAAACCGAAGAAAAGAAACCATAATTATGAATAAAAGTGAGGGCTTGCTCTTTGGGAGACACATGTGAGAGAATTAAAATGATGAGTCTTTAGCTTTGCCTATACTTTCAAGTTTGGACCATGTGTATGATGACTCATCCATCATTGAATTTCTAATGAAATAGAATAGACATATAGTATGTAATCTTGTGCAATAGTAGACACATCTTATGGCCAGCTATTTACCGCTTACTATGAGTTCTTGTGATGAAGGGATTAATCTCCGTGTCTGATGGGAGATACCCTAATTGCACCAAAAAAAAAAGTAGTAGAGGTAAATGATTGATTAAGACTACAAGAGACATATATAATATGATAATCCCAATTAATCTTCCAAAATTTGTATTCCAAATCCGTCACAAGACTTTCAGATGTGGAAGAAGCCTTTAATAAGTTTATCTCAGAGATTGTTGAAAAAGCAAAAAGTTCACTAGAAATACTTGTTCTAACTCTCGTCTTGGTGATTACATAAACAATGAACCAAATACACGTTATGAAAGTAATTATGAAGCGTCAGATTAATGAGATAACTCGTAAAATTCACCATATTTTATTATATTCCGTTACGTAATTGGACAATAATCACAATTAACACATTCCTTTATAAAAAAACTTTGTAATTGAATTTAAACAATATGCCTTAATAATTATCAAAATAAATCACTTTTTCATCTTTTGAGTATGTAATTTTATGAATTGATGAAAAAATTTCTTTTCATTCTCCTAATTTTGTCTAGATGCACTTATCTTTTTTTTTCCTTATTTTCTCTTTTGGTCAAATTTTTGTTTTACTAATTTTAGTTGATTAATGTTTATAGATAGGACCTTTCCTATTTAAGATTATTTTCTGATTTTTCTTTTTTTTTGAAATAGAACTTACTCTTATTCTTAAAGTTTTTGAGTTTGTTTTCCTTCACCTTTCTACAAAGACATTTTCTTTTTTTTTCTTCTCAATTTCAACAACTCATTTAAATCTTTTTCTTTGCTTCCAATCTCTCTCCTAAATTTTCTTCCATTTCTTTAACAATTAAAAGTTTTATCTTCAACCATACATCATCCTCCTAATCTCTTTACTTGTCTCCTTATTTCCTCTTTCCTTAGATGTTGATGCTCCTTAAGTAATGGCTTAGGCAACTACTACTATTTTCTTTTGTCGTGTTCCTTTCAAATCTTTTATTCTTGATTTTCCTAATTTTACAATTTTTCTTCTCCTGCTCTCTTTTTCTTTGACTATAGCTTTTGTTGGCTCCTCTAGATCTTCTTTTTTTGCTTAATCTTTGTTAATCAGCTCCTAAGAAATTATGGGACTTAGTCATATAAGATCATTCTCCTCTTGAAAAGCCCAAGGTCATCCCTTAAACTTCAAGAATATAACTTTTTTTCATTTCTCCTCTAGTTGAGATATTGAAAACATATACAATTAGGTGGTCAACCACTCTTATTAGTTATTTTATTCACAAAATACCATATTTTCCTCAAATACAAGCCCAAACCAAATTTAGATGGCTAAAAAGGGGTTTGAGAGGACCTTTAAAAGTGAAGAGGACTTCTTATTTAAATTCAGTTGTGACATAAGCATGATGAGGGTTTTAGAGTTAGGGCCATGGCATATCAATAGTAAACCTCTTCTACTCCCAAGATAGAAATTAGGTATGACCCTTAATAAGCAAAGCATGAAACACATTCCAATTTGTATCAACTTTCATAGTATCCTTTAGATTATTGGTTGATCATTGGCCTGAGTTATTTAACAAATTCTCTAGGCAAATCATTATGCTTAGATAAGAACACTACTGGCCTTAAAAGAATAGGTTGTGCATAGATATATCTTAAGGTTGAGTTGTAGATAGATTTACCTAAAACTTTGAAGATTAAAAGGGTAAATGAAGATAAAGGAACTGATTGAATCTAGAATCTCATTTAGTGATTAATACTAATCATTTGAACCTAAAAAAAAGTTACAAAAACTAGTTAGAAAGGAGTTTGTTATTAGTTACTGTAATGAAGTAATAGCACTGATTGTAAAGAATCATTAGGCTTATGAGGATACTAAGGTGACAATGGTTCCCATAAAGAGATTGGAGCAACTCCTGTTGATAGTTCGATGAGCATCCAACGCTTCTTAGATGAACTCTGATACATTCAAGATGTTAGAAGTCATGAATCATACTCCTTAGGATGTGCCTAAATAACTAACACTAAAAACTCATTCCTTAAAGAAACCAGACTCAACCTGTGAAGCCATCAATCAAACTCTAGTATTTTAAACAATATAGAGGCTTATAGCCAAAAGATTACCACTACTAATAAGAAAGAAAGTGTTGCAAAACCCTTAACCTAAGGTGAAGACTTTGTTTTGACAACTAAAAAGAGACTTATTGAAAAACCTAAGAAAAGGGGTCCCTTATGCCAACTTCTTCATCATGACCATCATATCTTAGAATAAGGTCCTTGAACCATCCTTAAAGGCAATAGATGCTTATGATTATAAGCTTTTTTTAGTAAGGCTTTTGAAGACTAGAATTAAGTGCAACATCTTAAGTAAAGGTACTTGGATTTTTGGAAAGAATTATATCTCCATCTCTAATCATCATACACATTATAGTGGAAGAATAATAAGATTTTTATGGTGAAAGTGCTTCAAACAAGCTTTGCTGACCATTATGTTCACTTAATTGTCAATATATTTCATGATCCTATGTGTAATAAAATTACATTTATGCATGATATTAACCTAGCTTCTCAAATAATCACTCTTTGTGAAGACATAAAGAAGCTTTAACCCATTATCCATACTCCTTAGTTAGTGTTAGGTGATCTTAATAGCATACTATTTATCCAAGAGTTAGAAGGAACCAATATTAACCTCAAACATTTTATTGAGGATTTTATCAATTTTTTGAATAACATGAGATTATCATGTATAAGTTATGATAGTCATCTCTACACTTGGAGCAATATATAAGATGGTAAATGGATTACAAGAAAAAAAAACTTTGATAGAGCATTAGTGAACTCCATCTAGATGTCTAGCTTTTATAAAAACAAAGTCCACTTTGATAATCCTCTTAACTCATATCATTGCCTAATAGAGATCCTTCTTCAAACTGCTAGGGTTCTTTGAAAACTCCTTTCAAATTCAACAACTACTTGACCAACGCAGAAGGTTTAGAGCGTATAGTCTTAAAAGGAATTTTAAAATTTTTTGAAAGGTTTAAGGCTTTTAAATGTATAAAAAAACTACAAACTTTGAAAGAAGAATTAAAGAATCTTAACAACAAACATTTGAGCAACACTGGAACAATAGTTTTTAAAGAAAAGGATGCTTTACACTTTTCTTATAATGATCTTTACTACAAACTAGGAGATTATTCTTTAAAGTTAAAAGGAAAAATGGACTTGACATAATATATTCAAGCTCTCGAGGCTCACAATTATCTTTTGAAGTAGAAATCTAGGTCTAATGACTCAATAATGGAGAACAAACTCTAAATACTTCCGCAATGCTATTATACCTAAAAGAAATGCCAACAAAATATTAAATTTGACATAGTCAAATGTTGTAACCATCTGGAAGTACATGATATGTGAACCATGGCATATAACTATTTCAAGAGTACACTTGGTAACTCTTTTAGCACTTTCTATTCTATGTAGACGATCAAATCTTTTATATCTCCCTCTCTATCCAATAATAGATTGAGCTCCTTAATAAGCCTTTCACCAAATATAATATTGAAAAGGTTCTTTTTAGTATGAATGTTAGTAAGGCACTAAACTGTGATGAGCTTATTGTTCTTTTTACTAGAAATCATGGAATTTGATTGGCAATAAAGTAATAAAGGTTATTATAAAAATTATTTCTAAAAGGAGAAATGTTTAGAGAAATGAACAAAATCTTTGCTATCTCATTCCTAAAAATTCCATTTTCTACATTAAATTATTTTTATATTTCTAATTGTAATATCTTATAAAAATAGTTTCTAAATTAATGGATAACATATTGAAAGCAATCTTGAATAGCATTGTCAATCCTACTCAAAATGCCTTCGCACAAGTGATAAATATAGGTGACAATGTACTTGTGGTACAATAATTTTTCAAGAGCTATCCTAAGAAGAAAACAATCAAAGTTGTTTTATGAAAATTGACTTTCAATAAGCTTTTGATTCTATAAGCTAGAAGTTCTTTATTGAATCCTTAGAAGCCTTTGGTTTTGCTCCTTATCACTATATGTTTGAAGCAATGCATCATAATAGAGCTGAAGGCATAAGATAAAGGAACGTTTACTCCCTACCTCTTCACAATCTACATTGAAGTGTTGATCATGCTTATAACTCACAATATTGAACAAAAACAACAACAACACGTAGTATAAATCTAGCTAAGGTGCGGGGTTTAGTAAAGTCTAGTATTACACAACCTTACCCCTAACTAGTAGATAGGCTATTTCCAAAACTCACAATATTGAACTAAGTCAATAAATTTAAATATAGCTACAAGTGTTATAAATTGAGAATATTCAACGTTTTATTTACTAATGATCTATTACTGATATGTGGAGCTAACATATAATCTATTAAGATAATCTTGGACTCCTTATTTAATTTGAATAAGCTATCATGAAACTTAGTCAATTAGAATAAAAGCAACATATATGTATCAGCTAGATCACTTGGTTGGATTGACCAAGTCTCATCAATTTCAGACCTCAAGCATTAAAAAACATTAATTGACATACCTTGTTATCCCTATTACTACAAAAGACTAATTTTTAAGGATTTTCAACCTTTTTATTTTTATACATATAATAACAAGGAACTATAATAACAAATTATTTTCCTTTATAGTAGATTATATTTAATCATTTCAATGCTTAACAATCTCCATATGTACTAGATTTTACACCTACTTTCCCTCAAAACCTAGATAAGCCTATAGAGGACATTCTAAAGAATTTCCTATGGATAAGGGATGTGAACAATGCTAATGAAGCATAAGTTGAGCGGACTTGGCATTACCTTCATTAAAACACAAACAAAGTGCCACTTTTTGAGAAAGTTTGGAAACTATCCTCAGGCCAAGAGTCATTTTGGGTTAAATAAATGTATAATCAATTTCTTAAAGGTAACAGCTTTTGAAAAAGTAAAGAGAAAATGGAATATAGTTTTGTTTTGATATTTGTAATAACCAAAGCCCTCTCCACAAACTTATATTCAATATATTTAAGCATACAATATTACAATAGGCAAAGGTCAAAAAGATCATCTCAACGAAAGATTAATTATGTAAGCATAGAAGTTTTACATCTATTGCAACATCAGGACCTACCTATAAAGCTAAGACAAATGTTGAGTACAACACCACTTAGAAAAGCGTAGCTCCCAAAGTCTTACTAAAAAAATCATATCTCCTATTATTTAAGCCCCTTTACAAAAATTTTCTTTAAAAAACCTAGTATGGTTCAATAATAGCTTACATAAGGCCTTATTTACTTTATGGTTTAGTTATTAAACATAGGCTAAGAACTATGGATCGACTCCAATGTAATTCCTCCCTCTAACTTTGTGTTGTAAGTTATGTGGCTATAAACCTAAGACTTTGAACCACCTGCTCTTTAATTACCATTATTCCTTACCACTTTGGAACCAAAATTAGGGCTTATTTAAACTCTACAATAAAAAAGGTTAATTAGCTAAAGATGATGGATTAGTTTGAAAGAGTCAGATTCTAATATAAAGGAGAGTAAAAAAATATTCAATCTAGCCTTCATTTATTTTATCTATGCCATATAGAAGGAAAGAAAACTAAGCCTTTTTCAAAATTGCTAATAAAAATCCAAACCTTATGTTAAAGCACCTTCAAATGGATTAGAGAAGTTACTAAAGCCAATGAAATCCATACAAATACACGTAAATACATGACAGCTAAATAGAACATCCCTTAATCCTTCCTTTATTTTCTTAACTCTTAGGTTTCCAATGATGAATTGGTAGCTAGATATAGCTTGTTTGATTTTTGGGAACTTAATGTATTAGAGCTTGCCTAACAAAACCTGTATTACTTTATTAATCTTGGTTTTGCAGTAGTGTTCTTATATAGAGCCTTGTATATTTTTGTCAATAATAAAATTCTTGTGCTATATATTCAAAGCCTTGTATTACACTTATGTTGACTCTACATTTTGCAAAAGCCTTATGAACTCTTATTTTGGGCTTTGCCTTTGGCTTGTTATACTTTCCTTTTAAGTTTTTAATCAGTTTGTTTTCAATTTTAAAAAATAAATTATTGTAGTCTAAAATAAATTATAGTTACCAAAATTTTATTTAAATACAATTATTTAAAATTATAATTTACTACTGAACAAATATAAATAAAAGGTATATTTGATTGGTAATAAAATATAACTAAATTCAAATTACTATGGCTTTCTTTAAAAAATTAATTTATAAGATATCTTCAATAAGATCAACATTAATTTTGTCATGATATGATAAAAATTTAGTCTTATGTAAAGAACTAATAGCAGTTATGTCTTACGGAATATACTTAGGCTAAAAGAGACAATGAGTAATCAGTTTTTAATAACCTTAGGAGACGGAAAAAAAAAACATATTTCTGACTAGGGGCCCAGTCGACTCAACCCATTGTCACCCTTAGCCAGGGCTTGGTTGGAGGCTCGATCCACTATCATTTAATCTATCCTTAATTATAATCTTAAATGTAGTAAAAAAGATAAGCTAGTCTAGTAAGGGAAGTCTAAAGGATGCTTTATCGATGCCTTGTGAAGGAATTTTCTAAAGGAGCATTATGGAAAGGTGGATTGGTTTTTCATGGTATGGGATAAGCATGTCAACCTAGCCTTGGGCTTAATGTGGTTAGCATTCAAAAACAGATTAAACATGAAGGATAAACTAAGAAATTTCTTAGATGTTCCTAATTCTTTTATTTGATGCTAGCAAGAAATGAAATCGATGAATCATCTATTCTTCAATTTTAAGTTCTTAAATTATGCACGGAAGAGGATAAAGGAGTTATGTAATATGAGAAATGTTGAAAGCAATCTTATGGAATTGGAAAGATGGAACATATGGCCACATTTTAAATAGGAAAGTAACAAATTTATATGCAAAATTGCTATAGGGAGCTCAATTCATTCAATTTGGTGTGAGAGGAATCACATAATATTCAAAAACTATGCAACACAAGAGCACAGATGGTTGCATGAATTTATAAGCTGAATCAGGGAATAAATAATTGCATAGCAACTACACACTAAATGCAATCAGGGAATGACTTTGAATTAGAGCCTTAAAACCAAAAGGGGGATAGATTCATAGACAATGATCATAAAACAAACATGATCAACTAAGGTTAAGCAATTTACAACATTGGTGGCCAAAATATATTAAAGGGGCATCTTGCATGCAAAGATTATTATGCAAATAAGAAAAGGGGAAGAAGTTAAAGGGACATATGTCCAAACAAAAGGAACATAACTCCTATAGGAATTTAAAGTTGAATGATGAGATGACTACAAAAAGGATTTGTAGGTAACCTCTCTTATATTGATCACCCAGAGTGAACAATTAAACCTTGATATTTGAAAAGGATCAACATACACGTATACAAAGGACAATACATGAGGTTGAAGAGAGACGTGGAATGAAATACCTGCTTCTAACACAATTCGAGACTTCTTGTAATTAGATATTACTGCCCGAGTCCTATTTAGATGAGAGGATTCTTATTAAGACGAGTTAACTGATAAATAAAATATTAGCTTTTAAGTAGATACACTCTATTTTTTGATTAATTAATTCAACTTTAATTTTAAAAAACTGTGCCTTCATATATGTTATAATAAAAGTGTAGATATTAGGATGTGTAGAGAATGAAATAAATAAATAAAAATCATGTTAGTGGGTAAATCAAAGTAGACAAAAATTTCAAGTTTAGAATGAAATATATAGTAGAATGTTCTCTTTAGTTTAGTATGTCATTATATAACTTATTTAAAAAGGGGAGAGTCTCCCTTCCTCCTTAACTAGGATATGATTCATCTGCAAAATATTTTGAAAGTGAAATCTTAAATGTTACAAGTTAGTATAGGACTTTGTGTCTTTAAAATTGCTTGATAACCAAAAAAAAGGACTCTTGGAAATTCATCACTCGATTAATTAAATAAATTTGACGTTGTCCTTAATTCATTACAAGAAATATGTCTATTGGTTACATTTTTTCCTACTTTTTAGAATTTGTAGCCAAAAGTGAGTATATCAATGTGAATTTTCTACATCGTAGCCTAATGAAGCATCACCCTAAACAATATCTTGTGGGCTTTCATTGAAGACTATTAGCTACTTTTATTTTAAATACGACTTATTTTTCATAACCAAAATAATTTTAGTGAATAGGCTACATTTGTTTTTTGTAGCCAGAGATTATTAGCTATATTTGTTTCAACATATAATTATTTTTTGTAGTTAAAACAATTTTGGTAAATGAGTTACTATTTTTTAGCTAAAAACTATTAGATAAATTTTCACAAACAAGGTGAAATATGTAAAGATAAAACACTCTCCATTTGGTACTGTTTCCCCTAATACAAGAACAAAAACACTCTCCCCCATTCTTTATCTCCTTATTTTCCCTAATCCATTTATTTGTTCCTCAATTGAGACTCATCCATTTCACCTTAATCCCAATATAGTAGAGCTTTACAAGATTGAAGTTTTCAAATGAGAATGCCTATTTCTCTATTTTTAAATTCATTGATGACAGGTCTTAAAAAGCTATTACACTTATTTATTTTCTTTTTCTTACAAGATGTAGAAATATTTGTTTTAGGGTTGTAGATTTCATTTGTCTTTTGCTTTCATATTTATCTTAGGTTTACTCCATCTTTTTTTGTCAACTAATTGATGCTCTTTTGGATTCTACATCATTGCCACGAGCCTTTATTTATGCTCTACCTTTATTGTTTTTCTCTTTTTTCATTTGATTTTTGTTACTATAAGCTTTTGATGTTTGTGTGTGCATATATATACATACATATAAACGTTAGGTTTTGTGTTTATTTATTGGTGTTAGGAGGTTTTTTGTTTGGGATTTTTTGGTGCATAATTTTTCTAAACCAATTAAAAGGAAAATGGAGGCTTCTTCAAACCAAGAGGATTTTGATTACTTGTTCAAGTCATTGCTAATTAGAGAATCTAGTGTTGATAAGGTTTCTCTAATCCTGATTTGTACTTTTCACAATTTTGACAATATCTCTCCCACCTTTAGTAAGCTATCGATCACCATTTTGGCATTCACATATTTTTCTTCCTTCTTTCTAATGTTTGGTTAATTTTCCCATTTTGATCAACAATTGTAAACTTGGTTTGATTGAGATGTTCTTCTTGTTTAATTTTTGTAATAATGCGAATTGGTTTTAAACATTTCAATTTTTTTATGAATGCGTAGATCTCTCAAGGTTGTTTTGTATTTTGGCTTTTCCTTGTTCAATGTGAAATGGGTTTCATTCATTTTTCAAATACATAATTCATAAAAGTATTTTTTTCGTGGATGGAAGAACATATGCATCAAATTTGCTTTGCTAATGAATGAGTATACTTTATATTATGTGAAAACTCATACTTTATGTGCTCCTTTATCTTAATTTCCTTTTAAGGTTAGAATCAATCTTGATATGAAATTTCATAGGCAGAAGCAATCTTTGTTATTTTATTTTTAGCCAGTCATTTTTTAATTGTGTTCCATTGACATGCATGTAGATGCTAATTATTCTCACCTTTTAAATGTGAACTTTAAAGTAAAGCATGTCACTATTGGTGGAAAAAAGCTTCAACTTGCTATTTAGGACATTTGTAAGACTTTCTTGGTTTATAATTACATTACCTATCTCATTCATAAAGTGGATTCTCATATCATCTTTCTTTCTTGGTCTTACTCACCTATTGCTTCTAGTTTGTATAGTGATTATTCTACAATATCTAGTTAGGTGATGCCTAACTAACCAATTCAATTAAAATTGATTTTTTCAATGACTAAGAAAGGATCATTTAGATTAAACAACTACATTTCATTATAAAATACATTTGCAACAAAAAGAAAATGGTGTTATCGAATATAAAAATTTTATCTTTATTCTAAAATTTTGTCTTCTTTTTCCTATCAATAGTATGATTTCTTAACTACTTGGTTGTAGCTTGCCCTTCTTCTTTTTCTTCTTATTGAAGATTGAATTCAAAATTTTTACGCAACTTAACAGAAGAGATTTAGAACATTATCCAGTTCTTATTATGAAGGAGCACAACGAGTTATTATAGGTATATAATTTCATTTTCTTTCCCTCATTTTCATTATGGATGTTTATGTGTGGTTTCTATTAAAAAAAATTTACTGCATTGACATTATAAATGCTTATGTGACTGAAATATGATATCATGGCCAATTTTAATAGTCCTACTTTTGTTCTTTAATCAATTTGTTTATTATGTTATTTTCATCTACTATCTCAGCTTATCTTTGTTTTTTAGTTGTAATGTATGTTCTCTAACTGTTTATGGTTTTGATTGTGTAACAGTGAAAGTTGGAAAGAGAATTATGTTTGCTCTTACCTAAAAAATTTCTTTTTCCTTATTAAGGAGTTTTCATGTATACATTTAGTAAGAGAATTTGTTTGGTGGTATAATAGACATCCAAATTACAGAAGCCTAAATCTTGATTTGAAGAGCACTAATATAACCACATTGTTAGACTAAGTGTGTCATTTTTAATGAACTGTTGGAGTTTATGCTAAGATAATTTGATATACAAAAGTTTGATTGGAAATGAAAAGAAAGATTAAATCACAATTAAAAAAATGCACAAATTGAAAAAAATTAGAAAATTGAATAGCTTTTTCAATCTAAATTCCTTGCAATTGATCATTAAGAATATTTGTATAAGAATTGTTAGGATGTCCTATCCTTTTACAAGTAATGCAATTAATTCCATTTATTAAATATGGTAAATTACAATAGTGAGTAAAGTTAAGATTTAAAGATAAGGGTGGAAAACTTGATCAGAAAATGATCTTTATAGTGACAAAATCATAGGTAGATTCTGCTTGTAATTTTCTCCATAGAATGACGTAGATAATTCATATTCTTCTCATAAGTGTAATTGTAAAATGTTCTTGCTTCAAATTTTGAGATTTAGTTTTACTCTTCTTTTCCAAAGTTTGTATGCATGGTGTCAATGCCACTTTATATTTGAATATTATATAACTAAAATTGCTTTAGAAATACATGTACATGTATATTTTCAATAAGTTCAGCACAAATTGTTCTTCTCACCTGGCCAAACCGAGCATTCTTTTGAAATTTAATGACGTATATTGGCATAGTTAGACTATTAGAAATATGTTAAGAGGGGATCTTTCTTTATTCATCACACGGTTTATCATTTGATTCTCATTGTTTCATGTATTTCTACACTAGTTAAAAGAATTACCCATTAATGTTTGTTGCATGTGATGGCTTGGCCCCTCCACTTGGTTGCCTTGTCAAAGAAGAAGGCTTTGATTGGTGGAATGAAATTAATAATATAAACTTGGTTGGTAGCATGCAATGAACTTGGCTGGCGGCATGCAAGGATGTCAAATAAATTTGGTGATTTCTTCAACAATTATGGCTGTAGGTAGAAGGATTTGGACGACATTTGCGCAGGACATCAGCTATAAATAAGGTGGCAGGCTTAGAGGAAAATTAATCATTCTTTCCTTTATGAAATCCTCTATCCTCTCTGTATACTTTTGAGCCTTTTGTTCCAGCCTTTGTATTTGTATACATTCTCTACATATTAGTAAAATTGCTCACCCTCCAACCGTGGATGTAGGTCACATTGACCAAACCACATAAATCTTTATGTTCTGTCTCATTTATTTTGTCTCTCTTTATTTTCGTTACTACTACTTTGGGCTATTAAATTCAACTATAATCCGATCCAAGGGCATTTGATCTTAACAAATTGGTATCAGAGGTTCTTTTTTTTTTTTAAATCTAACTTACAGTATGCTCTGTGGTTGCCACTAAGGTGGACCCTCCACATCAAAAAGTAACTTAGATTTTTTTATTGTGAGTCTAAACGGGGCCCACAGCTTCGGTTTTATTTTGTGAGGCCCACAGTCTCGGATTTATCTTGTGGGGCCCACTACCTCGGTTTTATCTTGTGGGGCTCACTGTCTCGGTTTTGTAAACGGAGTTCAACTTTGCTTGTGAGGCCCACGTCCCGACTTTGCCTTTGGGGTTCGCATCCATACTTTTGTGGGGTTCGCTATCCCAGTTTCTTGTGTGGAGCCCGCCTGAAGAAAACTAGTCCGAATATCAATTTTTGGCCATCATGACGATAACGAAGACCTCTATTGAAAAGTTTGACCGGAGCATTAACTTCGGTATGTGGCAGCTCAAGATGCAAGCCATTTTAATACAAGATGGATGTGAGATTGCACTTGATGGAGTGGAGAAAAAGCCAGCAGATATGGCGTCAGATATATTCACGGATCTAGATAAAAAGGCTAGATCAGCCATCATATTGAATCTCTCTGATGAGGTTTTGCAGGAGGTTGCAGGTGAAAACACAGCTAAAGGTATGTGGGACAAATTGAAAGCTATGTACATGAAGAAGACGGTGGAGAATCGGCTTTATTTGAAACAAAAGTTGTACATGTTGAGGATGATAGAAGGTACATCTATTCTTTCACATCTGGATAAATTTGATTCTCTTATTTTGGATTTGAAGAATGTAGATGTGAAAATTGAGGATGAAGATCAAGCCATATTATTGTTATGTTCCCTTCCCCAGTCCTTTAAATATTTTCGTGATACTATGATTTATGGGAAAGAGTCAGTCTCATATAA
>JANTPM010000006.1:34053749-34064448 GCA_025434745.1 Erythroxylum divaricatum | reverse complement strand
TTTTGTAGATTCAGACTATGCCGGTGATCTCGACAGACGCAGGTCTCTGACAGGTTATGTATTTTGCATTGGAGGTTATGTCGTTAGCTGGAAAGCTACTCTACAACATGTAGTGGCTTTATCAACTACTGAAGCAGAATATATGGCAATTACTGAGGCTATCAAAGAAGCATTATGGTTGAGAGGTTTATTTGGTGAGTTATCCCTTCATCAAGGGATTACTACTATTTATTGTAACAGCCAGAGTGATATTCATTTGACAAAAGATCATATGTATTATGAGAGGACAAAGCATATTGATGTGAAGTATCATTTCATTCGAGATACTATTGCAGAGAAGAATAATGTTATATTACTGTTAATACAATTTGATAATACGTATATAATGTTAATTATATAATGCTTGACATTATGAATTAATAATGTTTCTCTACAACTTCATAGCAAAAAATATGATGAGACATTACATAGAAAGCTTTGCAAATTGCTCAATACTATGAATTACTCAAAAAGTTAAAAAAACTTATTGCTAACATCTCCACACGCTTGTAATTAAAAGACGTTATTTATGACATTATAAAAACATAGTTGAAAGACTATATCTTTGAAATTGCAAAAACGAAGCAAAATATATAGAATTATGATAGGATAAAATGTTGAAAAAAAATATTGGCTACATTTTGGGAAACATAGCCAAAGAATATTGTATATGATTTTAAGAAATGCAACCAAGAATTGGCAACGCTTTAGACGATGAATTGAAAACGTGACAAATAATAATGTTCAACAGTTTTTGACAAATTGGCTACATTTTTAATTATTGCCTCTAGTCTAGCTTGTTGTTGTGATTGGAATTACATTAATAAAGTTTTCTCAATGAGTTGACAAAGGTTCTAATCAGAAAGAGAATAGCCATGTATAGTGATTATGAATGTTTAAGATGAATGTTAACCCAGAGATATTGTTACTTCTAAATCATCTTGCTAATCATTGAACTTTCTGTTCAAGAAACCTGATTTAGGATAAGCTTTTAAGCAATGGATCCGTGCAACTGTTTATGATGGACGTTGATGAAAGCAACAAATTTGAAAAACTTGATCTCCACTTTATGTAATGATGATTACACCTATAATATGTAGTTTATTGAAAATATATTTGAACCAAGTTTCTTTACGTTCAAAACTTATAAAATCTTGAAGCTGTTATTGCTTTGCGCTTCCTTAACGGTTATTTTGTTACATGATAGAACTTTAAAATAGCCGTGAAATTTCAGATTCATGATGCTTTATTTTCCTTCATCAGCACTAAGAGATTGTTGTAAGTCGTCACATTAATTAGTGGAAGTCAATACATATTGGTCCAGCTAACATAACTTTACCACCCCACTTAAAAGTTTGATATCCAGCTTTTACTAATAAAGCATAAACTCACGAGTCATTCCTTACGTTGCTTTGCACGATGAAAAACCGATGCATAAAGCAAGAAAGTTCTTTTCATTTTCCACTTTTACACTTTCTGTCCATTAAAAAACACGACGGTAAAAGTTCAGTCGAATCGTAAAATCATTGTGCTAACTTGCTATAGCTTGAATTACAAGTAAAGCAACGGAGGAATATTTCGTAACAAAATCACCTCGATCCTCTGAAATGTTCATTATTAATAAATTGAGCCTTTTCCTTCATGTTGGTTGGCCTCTGCATGGCTTTTACTTTTTCATAATAAAAGAGGGAGTTCTTGCGTAAAGAATAGGTAAAATTTCACATAGTGATTTAGCTTGATAATTGATTTAATGTGATCTTGGATATCAACTTTACTGTTTAATTGGTCTCTTCGAGAGGAGAATGAAATTAATAATCCGCCTAAATGTAATAGATTCCCCTATGCATCTGAACCAACCCTACTTGTTCTGGCTAAGTAATTACTTTTTGACTGGCATGGTTTAGAAACTTGTTAATCGTGATATACGGGGGTTTACGTAATTAATCCATTGCCTAGCTACCAATGTTTCTCAATCTAAGTAATCATCGCGCAGAGATTAAAAACTTGATCATACGTAATTAACAGTTGATCTAAACCCCTTTAATTTCTTCAGGGCGATTAAATTATGAAGAACGTCATAATAGTAGTAGCATAGGTTAATCGGTCGTTTCACGAAAAGAGCAGAAGAGACAGAATGATGGGGGTTCTCAGCCTCTTGAGGATGTTGTGGGTCCAATGTTGAAATGCCCCTTCTTCAAGCCAAGGGAACACTGCTAATTATGAAATCAATATTAATCATTGTCAATACTTAATTGCAATTTGCTTGGATTTGATGTTACCATCTTTGACTAGTCAAGTGAGCCACAATCCTTGCTGCTTTCTCGTTTCATGTCAAGATAAAAAAGGAAAAAGGTTGAATGAAATGTTTCGAGCCCCCTGCCTGCCAAACTGTTCAGCAAAGTAAATTAGTTAAAGTATACAAAAGCTATTTAGACATTTTAGAATTGAAACAATTAAAAGAAGAAGAAGATCAAGACTCATTCCAACATTCAGGAAACCTAACAGAGATAGCTCTCCTCGACTTGTTTAATTTTTCTATCCAAATCTTGCACTTCATCTTTAATAAGTAAAATTAAATTAAATTAAAAATAGTGCCCGAAATCATTATTCACTTTACCAGTTGGAAAATAAAAACAGTGTTTTTTTTAATTGGGTACTACCTAGAATAGAGAGAGAAGATCCTCTGTATCCTTATTCTGTACCCTTTTGATCTCAACCATCCAATATAATGTATTGGATGATTGAGATCAAAGGGAGACAGAAAGTATTGGGTAAAAAGGGTCAGAGGATCTGCTCCCCAGAATAGGAGGCCATTGACTGGTTTGCATGTACTTGATTGACAGAATTGAGATGCATGCCCCTCACTCGAGTGTTTGGAATTAGGATAATATCTTCGCTTCTTTGTAGGGTAGGGGAAGCTATCAGAAAAGGGTAAAAGAAAGCTCATTGTCAAACCAAACAGGCAAATATATATAATTCAGATAAAGCACCCTCTCAAATCTTTGACTTCACTTTTACTTATTCCTTTATATTCAGACGCATTAATAAATTGTTCTTTGTTGAAGATCATCTCTAATATGTTTAAATTAATAACAATCAGCATACAGGAATGAAGAGTATGGCTAATCGAAAGACATCTATACTTGTCGAACCTGTTGGTTTAGTTGTTGCACAAGATCAAGGCTTTTTGCTTTATATTTTTGTTTAACTTTTTTTATTTACTTGGAAACTTAATTTCAAGTGATTTTCTGTTTAAAAAAGTATTTCAAAATGGTTTGGTGGTAGTACTGTCCTTTTCTGTTAGTAAATCATGTCATGGGGAATAATGAAGTTTTCTCTTTTTGCTGGTGGAACTCACCATCGACTCTTTTTAATTAGTAAGTGCTAAGTTTGGTGTGTCTATTTCTATAATTACCATATGAGTTTGATTCAAGAGATGGTTAACTAATTGCAATATCTACATCATCTCGAAATGCATGACATTATTCAAGTGGTGCTCTTAATTTGTCCTATTCTATCTATGTATTTAGCAATTAGGGCGACGATAATCAAAGATTCCCCATGATTTGACAGCGATGCAATGATTTACGTAATAACATCGTGAATCGTAACACAAGAAAAACAGGGTTCCAAATCATCGTCAAACTGATTTTGTGTAAATTATACTTATAATAATAACAACGAGATGATGAATAACGTAGGATACTATTTTTAAAATTATAAAAAATAGTTCTTCATTTTTATATAATTAAATTAATTTTTATTATAATTATAATTAATTTTGTTCAATAACTGTGTTTATTAAAATTAAGATAAAAATATTTTATTTTGTAGGTATAATAAATAATAACTATTTTTAAATATATTTTTATAAATTTATCATTATAATTTTTATATTTCAACGCACCGGTTATACCCAGTACAATCTAACATTTTTAAATACAACTCAGTAAAATATTAAATAAATTTATAATATTTTTTCAATTAATAGTGTCAGGCCATATAATTCGAAATTTATAACATTACTTATAAGGCTGAGCTTGGGAGGCCATGTTACTCAACATTAAGATGAAATATGGCTAAAGCATCCCAAACACTTTCCAAAAATTAAACAAATGAAAAATAAAAAAGCAAGCCCATAAATTCTGTGTTTGAAAACCTTTTCCTCTTTCCATGGAGCTAAGAGTCACTTATTAAGAATCAAAATAGGTATAGGGTAGGGAGATTAACAAGCAATTAGTTGATGGGACTTCCTATTGAATTAAGGAACCAAAAACACGCGAGGAACTTTTATATTGCTTTATCTTAAAAAGAATACAAAGGACGCTCTCTTAATTTAAATAAAAAAAATAGACTCAAATGAGCTATATATATATATATATATATATATATATAGGCATCTAACTTGGAGTTCAAGTTATATTCAGATTCCTACTAAATTTAAACTATTTAAGATCGTTTTAAGATCACATCTATTCCTATCAGATAATCTCACGTGAGCCAATTAGACAATACATCATCTAAATAGGACTCTAATTAATAAGATATACATTCTTATCTGCAAATATCTCTACTATCTTTAGATGTTGAGTTTCACTGCAACTCTAACTCCCAATCATTCCCACATCATCAAAGATCTTCCCATGATCTTTATCCGCTGATGATGCAATGTGATCTTGTTGAAGCTTACTAGTACACTGGCTTGATCCAATGTTATCCACAACAAGTTCGTTAGTCGTGGTCCATCCATCTAAGCATAGTTAAGTCTTTAATCCGTCAAGTTCTTAGCTATTAGACTCCTAAGTTCTAGAGTACTTCTTAGCGACCTTCATAGAGAGCCTTACGAGGAAGATTAGCTGGATTCACACATGAGGGAGGTATGCGAAAATACTAAGGCAAACGTGAGCGAGTAGTATCGGACTTGGTGCAAATTTTGGTAGAGTCTCGATCTTTGTGGGGAGCATCACACATTTTATTTTTAATATCACTAATATTATTTCATTTAACACTATTTTTAAATTTAATCGTGCGCATCATCTTATCAAGTCACAAAATGGTTACGGCTATGATTTCAGATAGTCAAAAACACAAGATAACAAAAGATTGCTCGTACAATCAAATTTGATTCAACAAAGGAAGAATTAGATTAGATGTAAACATATAAAAAAAGAAAATGACAAATTAGGTTTTATATATTATAAAATTTTAAAACGTCTTAAAATTTTATTTTATAGTATTACTGTTCTATATTTCATAATCATTTTAAACAAAATTTGAAAAGGTTCTTAATACATACATATATATGCAATTTATTATCATAATTTTTACTCATAATGTTATTGTTCTTCATTTGACTCCTTTAAAAAACTTGTCCTCAAAATTTGATATGTAAAATTTATTCTTCACTTGTTGATCAAATATATAAAAATATAATTTTTAAAGATAAGTTCATTTTAAACTTAAAAAGGTTTAATTTCAACTTAAAATATACCTTATAGAAAGAAAAAAATTTGTTTTTTAAGACTTATATGGTAATTATTCTCTTATAAATATAATAACATTTAATAAAATTATAAATATTGAAATTGAAGAATTCATCTTCCACACCAATAACATAACTTTATTCAATATTTAAAGAGATAGAGGCCTATAAGGCGTAAACAAAATAAGGAAAAGTGAAAATAAGAGGCCTACGAGTTTAAAATTTAAAAAGACTTTTTTATACATTACTTTCTATTGGTATCTTCAGTCTACTCTCATGGCCCCAAAAAAGAAAAGAGCTACCCAAACTATCTTGAGTTATTTTGGAGGGGATGACTATGCAAGAAATTAATTCTATTGAGAAGAAATTAGAATTGGAAGGAATTATCTTCAGTCTCCTTTTTTTTCTAATTTCCAAGTGAATAAATCCAATAAGATTTCAAAAGGTTTAGAGGAAAAGAATCCTTTTTCAAAAAGACTTTTTTATTCGTTACTTTCTATTGTTATCTTCAGTCTATCCTTATGGCCCCAAAACAAAAGTGAGCTGCCCAAATTATCTTGGGTTATTTTTGGAGGGAATGATTACGGAAGAAATTAACTCTATTGAGAAGAAAATTGGAATCCAAGATAATTATCTTCAATCTCCTTTTTTTTAAATTTCCAAATGAACACATTCATTGAGATTTCAAAAGGCTCAGAGGAAAAGAAACCTTTTTTTTTAAGAAAATGGCATTTTTAATCTTTTATTTTTCCCTTTTTTTTGAAGTAATTGTGAGAAGGTAACCTCCAAAATTTTTTATAATTTTTCATCAATTAACAGTTAGAACGTACAATTATGAAAAAAAAACTTTCAATAATTTTTTTTAATTTTGATTCATAAATAAATTGTCTTTTTTTGAACTTTTTCCATAAATTAATGACCATGAAGTACTATTGTGAAGATAATGGTATTTTTGGCAATTTTTTCTTTTTTATTTATTAATGGTAAAAATGTAATCCATGTTTAAAATCATTTTTATTTTTGAAATTAAGGGCATAATGAAATAAAGCAAAAAATATAGGTGTTTAATATATTTTAGTCAAAAAAAAACTAAAAGAGTATTTTTTTTCCAAAAAAATGCAACATGTATAATTATGGTGATGTCATCATAATATAGGGGTAAAAAAGTCTTTTTAAATTATAAGCTCCTTTGAATGATAGTCAAAGGACTTAATAAATCCATTTTCAAAATAGAGGAGGACATAACGCATCAAGGGACAAAATACAAAAGAGTTAAATGTATTTTTGCCTATTATAAATAAAAGCAAAGATAGTCTTAAAATTTTTAGGAAATATTAATGTGTGATTTAGACCTTTAGCTAATTATATAGTTAACTCCAATTTACATGACATATTTTGACTCATAACACTCTCTATAAATAATTAGGCCGTAAGGAGATGATTGGCAATTAACAAACTAGGGAATTGATATATGTCAAATATATTGATTTATCATATATTTACATATTATTACTTACTGATTTATCATATTTATGTCTTATTACTTATATCAAAAGGCAAATAAATATTTAATAAGTAATATAAAGTTATTAATAATATATTAAATTTATCATGTTTTATTCATAACTAATAATACTATGAGGTGTTCAACTAGTTCCAGGTACTAAACAACTCTTAATTCGATCATTGTTACTAATATATTAGGCTTATGAAATATGTTGTGAAGACAAGCATAGATATTAAAAAAAAAACATTCTAAAGATTGGCTCATTCTCTATTTGAAAATGGATCTAAATTTCTCTTGAATAATTAAGGTTGTGTCAGCGAATAAACCTTTTCTTTTCCCATAAAGCAAGTAAGTGTCCTTTTCTCTCTCACTTCCTCTCTACAGATTTCCTATTACATCTTTTGTTCTCTCTTTGTGTCCCTCTTGTGATTTTTTGGGTTAGTCTAACGATTTCCATATCTGGTTTTGTGTATTTTTGGAAGGCTGGGAGGTCAAGATTCATTGGATACAATACATTTATTTATGTTATTGGCATATACGTTGTTTCTGCTGATCGTCGTAAGTTTCTCTGTAGTTATATATTACTTGTTGTTAGAGGGTCCGACTTTGTTTCTCTTGGGTTTGTCTTTTTTTAATTTTTGGTAATTAAACAACAACATTCTTTATAAGTAGACTTAGACTTTGAGTTAGAGCGCATGCTTGTTTTGGAATAACTTAATTTGTTATTCTTATCAAGGCATTTAGTAACCCTATGCAAATAAAGTTTATCCTGTTCCATCCTACAATTCCCTTAATTGGAAGCATCGCCTAATCTGTTGAGCACCGGTTCCGGAACCCAACTCTTGCTCTGATATCACAATTGTTGGGCACCAGTTCCGGAGTCTAACTTTCGGAATCACAAAACGTGGGCTTGTACTTGTTACCATGTATGGTTATTCCAGTTAACCTTATTAGTCATCCTCGGTTCATCTTCATTCTCTGATATTGTAAGCATCGGACCCTATTTTTCGAATCATTCTTATACTGAAAAAAATATTTTATGCTCAACTTCCATCCAGATATTGAACATCTTAGAGGCTGAATCATAATTCAGCCTATTCATATAATTTGTAAACCTGCATCTCTAGTTTACTCCATATAAGAAATCATCTCAGCTGGAACCCTATAGATCCAGACATATTCAAAATGTCAAAGCATGTTCAGTAAAATAATATCAGTTCTGTAACATCCCGTCACCGATGGGAAGATTATATTGGTAAATTGGGACGGGATATGATTTTACTGCATAATATCGACTGAACATTCATTTGACCTCTAATTGTAGAGGATTGAGTCATTTGGCACATGCACACATAGGTACATGCATTCATGACTTTTTCCCGGCATTGAATTGTGTTATTGATATGAATTGTGAATTTGAGAGATAATTAGATTTGATCTATGAAATATTAGAATAATTGGGTCTGAATAGTTGATTTGGAAATATGTTAGAGTGACTGTTAGTGGATTGTGAACCTTAGAAATTTTTCTGGAAATTTGGGAGAAAATGTCCGGACTGAAAATTTTCTGAGTGGCGGACTAATTGAATGAATTGGACCGAAATAATTGTCCATTGGTAATGGAAATTTAGAATTTATAATTTTAGAAATTAATATGTCGAGCCATTGAGATTTGGAGATGAATTGGACTGGAAATAAAACTAATAAGTGAAAGAGATTTAAATGCTTTGTGAGGAAAAAGGATTAGAGGCATATTTGTTAACCTTTAAAATGCCTTAGGTTTCAATTGAAGAGAAAGAAACTCTCTTCTCCTAGGGCATGCGATTTTCTTCTTCCTCCCCGATTTTTCCTCCTTCCTCCAACGATTGATCTTCGTTTCTTCCTTCTTATGCAAAGCCTTGCTAAACTCTTAAGGGGAAATGAAGTTTTGTGTGGATTTAAGAGCTCACCGTAGAAGATGGAGGAAGAGAGAAGAGATGGAGGATTTTCGGAAGATTTGAGGATTTATGCTTAAATGGTAAGTTATGGGTTTAATGTTGTTTATTATTGTGTTTAATGCATTCATGGGGTTAATTGTTAAAGATTAGAGTGTTTGGGTTAAGTTATAACTGGTTTTAGAGAGAGAAATGAAAAAGAGAATCGGAGAAGACAACCGCACGTCACGACGAATAATAATTTAGACGTCGCGACGAGCGGGAATCTCATACGTTGCGACGAGCCTAGGTGGGACGTCGCGACGAGGGAACGTCGCGGCGAAGGAATTTTTGCACGTCGTGACGAGCGGCACGCCGCGACGAGCATGAGACGAACGGTTAGAAGCCGCGGCAAGGGACACTTTTCTGAATTGAATTAGTTTAGTTCATGGGTCATAACTAATGGTGTAGACCTCCAATTGAGGTGATGTTTGATTCGTTGTGATCTAGAGAAAGAGGTCTACAATTGAGGAAAAGAATGAGAGTTTGCATTCAGGTTTTTGAGATCTCCATTAGTGAAAGAAAGTAAGAATGTGATTGTATTTTACCTAAGGATTGTTATTGGAATTGGAGTATAATATGAGACTTTGAAAATAAAGTCAAAGTTACTGGGAATTTTCGGAACTGAGCATAAAGGATGAATTTGAACTAGAGAATAGTGCTATTGATTTTGAGGTAATACCCTAGCGAATATGATTGGATAAATTGACTGAATATTGGAACTGAATTTGGGGAGTTCTCTAATATGTTATTGAATTGGAATTTAGTCATTTTTGATCAATTGAGTGAAAAGTTAGAATTGGACCAAAGAAAGTGAAAATTGGGAAATAGTACCGGGAAAGTCATGAATAGGCATAGTACATCTTTTTTTAAGGCATGTGCATCATCAAATTATTTTGACTGTGCATTTTGTAATGAATGAAATGATTTGAATGTTATAGAGGTGCCGATGGATCGATATTCTACGGACAGTGCTGAGACTTCCAGGCAGGTAGCTCGGAAGTTCAGGTGAGTAACCTAGTTAGTTCCTCAATCTTTGTGTGTTAAATGCTCTATGAATGTGTGAATTGTCTGCCAATGTGAGTGTTTGTAACTGTGGAATAAATGTACTAACATTATGAGTAAGTGTTCTGAATGCGACAAATCGAATGGATTGATATATATATATCTATATGCTAGTGATTGTGCAAGTGTGAGTGCATGCTAGGCATGATTAAAAGTGGTAAATAAACAATTGTGACTGGAGCAATTAGCGATCAGAGCTTTAAGCTCGATTATCAGTGAAAAGGGCCTAAGGCTGAAAAGGGAATAGTGCATACCCAGAGGGCTCTCCTATCCCTACTGTGAGCGGGCAGTAGTGCATACCCTAAGGGCTCTCCTACTTGCCAAAAAATGCGATTACTGTGAAATGTGCCCGAATCGGGACAGCGTTGACGCTCAGTCACAACACTGACATAAAATGAGAATTTGCATACATTATGCATCTGGCTGTGTTGTGAAAAGTGAGAATGCGTGTAGTATGTGATGTTTTCTCAGTGACCTGTCTAATTTATGATTATAGTGAAAATGTGTAAATTGTTTATAGCGTTCCGAATGTGTTATTATAACTATGTGGTATATTGTGTATATGCATGAGTTGGGTGGACCATCGATGATGGTTTCTCGCTGAGTTCGCAAACTCACCCAACATTGCAATTAT
>JANTPM010000006.1:34000611-34014143 GCA_025434745.1 Erythroxylum divaricatum | reverse complement strand
GTATTTGTTTCGCGGTTGTTTCCGCATGTTGTGATTCAATTTATTCGATTTGAATCCGCTTTGTTTCCTTCGTGTTTTCTCCGTTTTTCGTTGGGATCCGGTTTCTGGATCGGGTCCCAACAATATATAATAGACAAATATTAACTGAGACTGTCTAGGTTAATCACCGTACGCTCCAAATAGCTATTGCTTTGAAATCCTAGCAATGCCTGGATGGTGACATTCAATGTTGATACATATACTCATTTATGAACATATATGTATACAAAATACGTACAATACATGTTCATAACGATCCTAGGTTCCTTATCATTATTCTTGTCACAATATTCATTCATATATCAATACTTAATTGATCAATCCAAATTTGTCTAAAAATTACTTTCAGGTCCACTTTGCATGATTATTCTCATTAGGAAATTGAAGTAATTTGATAACCGTTGCTTCTAGAAAATTGTTCTCCCATGTCTTAAGTTTCTAATGATACTAAGATCGTACAATTTGATTCAGTATTCTAGAAGTTATACTTAATATACTATTGACTGAATACATTTGAAATTTTGGCTAGTGCATGATCATGAACTCAAAGTTGTACAACTCATATCTCTCAATTACAATATCTTAAAATTACAAAATTTATACCAATTAAAAGCTAAGGAAATAAGCTACAATTTTTGTGAAGACAACTTCATCTTATTCAGCCTACATCAATACAGTTTATTCGATAATAACAGGATATGATTTCTTTCACAGGTAGTGCTACAACCTAAGCCAAGACTCAATTTTAGGACCCTTAAGGATAGAATTCAAATTCAATTTCTTATTAAAATTTTAACAAAATATCTCTAGTTAAATTTAAATTAAGAATCATCTCATTAGAAAATCTACAAATCAAAATATAGCCAAAATATCGAAGTATGTTCAGTAAAATATTCATGTTATCATATTGCATCACACCTCAATATTTTCATGGTAATTCATCATCAATTCTTTATTATAACATGCCATAATACCAATCTTTTTCTTACTTTTCTAGCTCAAATTTCAGCTCAAAAATCAAGCTAATTTAACTCTCCAAGCATGCAAAATCATCACACATTCAAGATGGAATTTGGATGGATTTCGGCTAAGATCAAAGGTTGTAACAAGAACAAGTATGTTCTAATTCTTTACCTAACTTTGTGAAGGTAAAAGCATGGATTTTGGCGTAGCAATTTAATAATTCTTCAACCAAAATGCAGAGCTAGGAGATGGATGCAGGTTTCGGTGGAAAGAAGCAAGAAAGAAGAGAAAACTAAGCAAAAACTTGTTTTTCCAACACTTGCTTAATTCAACTAGGTGCAAGGTGTCATTAACTTGGATTAAAATGTGTCCATAAGCATGCTGGCCACTTATCATCTTCCTAAGCCACCAAATGTCACCATTAAGCTAGGCCATTTGTCTCCCACTCGTTGCTGCCATTTGTCACTTAATTTTTCATGCCAAATGTCACTAATTCATAAGCTTAGTCATCTTATTTTCCATGTATCCATTTGCCTTACCACTTGGCATTTTTTTAAATACCAAATGTATATTTTAATTCATCAATTTTTCAATTCATAACATTAAATTCCAAATTTTCTAATTGAAATCTAGTCATATCAAAATTCAAGACATATCAAAATACAATTCACATTTATAGATTAATTGTACTCGAAAATGTCAATGAATGCATGTACAATTATATTAATGTGCAAAAATCAATATTATCGTGTATGTGTATGCCATATTATGCATAAGCATAAAATACCCTTTTTATTTTGTCATTAACCTCTTATAAACACTATTTTAGCCTTAACATGGGTAAGAGGATGTTACATTTTTCTCCATTCCCAATTTTACAGAGGACATCATCCTTGACTGAATTCTTTAAGAGGAGCATCTAATTTAAAAAGTAAAAATAAGAAGGATTAATGTTTATTTCCCAAATGTATCTTCCTTTGAGGAAATACGAATGAAGCCACTTAATCCATATCGATTGCTTGTCCTCTAGGATCCATCATAGTCGTTTAAGAATAAGAGTTTAGTTAGTTGGTTTCACTAGAGAGGTAATGCTTTAGGAACACATATCTTAGCCCATTTAACTTAACAGTCCTTTTTATTCCATTTGAGTGGTTCCACATAAAGTTTCTGAGTAGTCTCTCAACTGATTTGATAACATTCTTAGAGAAAAAAAAACATGTGAACTATAGTAGTTGCGTGGGGAGTTAAGGATTGTTTTAACAAGTTAGAGCTTCCCTGTACATGATAGGAATTTATTCACCCAATAATGAACCCTTTTTTAGATATTTTCAATAAAGGAGATGCATTGAACAAAATACAGCTTCTTTGTTAATAATGGAAGTCTCAAATATAACAATGGTAGGACTTCAATATCATTTCAGTGGCAAAAGCAATTAGGGATTCTAATTTTGAAGTTCCTCACAATAAAATGAAATGGCTTTTAAGTAGGTTGATGTGTAACCCAAAAAGCTTCTTGAATCGATCCAACAACCTTGTAAAGGTTCTAATAGAGTCCAATTTGGGAATACTAATATTGAATTATTAGTACTATTAATTATCCATGCGTTTAGAAATTTCTAGGACAAAATGTTTTATTAAGGATTGGCTTACAAATATTTTTAATAAAATATAAAATATTTTTTCACAAAATTTAAATTTTGGACGGAATAAAAAGCCGACAAAACAAAACGAAGGCCAGAACGGCGTCGAAGAGAGTTGCAACAAGGGCACTGGTCTGTCTTTGTATAACACTTGTAACTCAAAATGGACAGATGCACTGTTCCCTTCAGACTGCGTGCTCTTGCACAAAGTTACGTATCGTAAGTAGAGTTTGTTCAGATTCAGACTTTAATAGTAAGAGAGAGAAGTAGCAGCCTCCTTCCCCTCATGGTGAGTTCACCCTCTGATACGTAATATGTTAAAATTTCGCTTTGAGTAGCTCTTTTGATGGGATTTGTCCTTTTTCAGTAATATGTTAAAATTTCGCTTCTTCTTCTTCTTTATAATAGAAATTGAATAATGTTTTGTTGGGCACCTTTCTTTTTTTGAATAATTGTCTCTTCGTGCTGGGAGATGATTTCAGGTTTTCAAATGTTGTGATCTTTCAAACAGAAAAGGGGAAAATGGAAAAAAAAGAAAAAGAAGAAGACACAAACGCGTAGTTCCAGAATCTATATTTGTGGATTTCGCTCATATTTTAAGCATTGGGTGTGCGAATAGTTAGGGCTTAGGAAATTTTGCAGACACTAGGATCTATGAATAAGGAATCAGAGGGTCCGAGGAATATGTCTTTCTTTTCTTATCTTTCCAAGTTAGATATCTTTTGGAGTTTCATCTGTCTTGTTTTCTGTGATTCCACGTGTTATTGTTGTTTCTGAAAGTATTGCATCATTTTCTTCTCTTTCCCATGAACTTCGGTTTCAGTCGGCTAACTGAGATGGATGGTTGCTCACCCATTTTCCGTGAGGAGTATTATAAATAAAGTTGGGAGTGTTTTAATGCTCAACACATAGATTAATGCCCTACGAAGTCAGATTTCTTCAACTTTTAGACACATGAAAGGTGCCAAAGAGCGATGTTGTGGGTTAGGGATCAATTTTTGTGCACTTTTTAGTGTTTTGGATATTCATTACTTTTTCCAGATGCTTTTCTTTTGAAAATAATTATCTCCGTTGTTATCATTTGTTATCTCATGCTAGTGTTGATAAGCGAGTATTTTTGAAGTGCCCAATGTGGAGTTTTGCTTCGAAAGCTATCAACAGAAAGGTTGCCTCGAGGAATGATCTTTCGAAGCAAAGTCAAGCTCCTTCAGACTGCTCTGATGATGAACCGTCTTTAAGCAGCAACAGAGACGAGGGATTGGAATGCCCTATATGCTGGGAATCCTTCAATATTGTCGAGAATGTGCCTCATGTCTTGTGGTGTGGCCACACCCTCTGTAAGAATTGTGTGTTGGGGCTGCAGAGGGCTGTGGTCAAACTCCCTACTCTGCCGATTGAACTTCCGTTCTTCATCTCTTGTCCGTGGTGCAATTTGTTATCTTTTAGACTGGTTTACAAGGGAAGTCTCAGGTTCCCTCGTAAGAACTATTTCCTACTCTGGATGGTTGAAAGCATGAATGGAGATGGGTCAAAGCCACGATTCTCATTTCGCAGGGATCAGCATTCAGCCTGCTCTTCACACATGAGTTCAGCTGTCGAAGGTCAATCTAGCCCAGTAACCAGCAGGCGATCTAGTGCTGAATCCCAGGAACAATTGGCATTTCGTCGTGATCGAGAACACCTTAATATAAGATACATGAATACAGAGAGACCTCATTTTTCCCTTCATAAGTCCTTGCTTTTCTTTGCTCATTTGACGGCAAAGTTCCCTTTGATCGTCATATTTCTTCTGATTGTTTTGTATGCAATACCTGCTAGTGCTGCTATATTAGCCCTTTACATCATTATCACTATTTTGTTTGCCATCCCATCTTTTCTTATCCTGTCCTTCGCCTTCCCTAGCCTGGACTGGTTAATGAGAGAAATCATCACCTGAGTTACCATGACTTTACATACTGATATTACCTGATAGTAACCTGATTTACTTGCCACACCATTCTAACCACAAAAAAAGAAGGGCACCAATTAGACGACTTTCCCAGATTACCAGCTTACTGCTCTCAAAACCAGGAAACTGATAAATAAGCTCGTGAGAGTTTGTGGCAGTTGAGGATCTCTTAAAAGTTTATTCTGCTTGTGTACATATGAGGACAACTTTCAGAGGAGGCATTGCTACGCTAAGTCTTGTTTATACTGTTAAACATAATAGTTTTTCACTTGAATAAGTTATGCACCTACCGGAGTTTTCAATATTATGACCTTATATCTCAATCTGCTTGTGTTTATTTGTGGTTTACTCAAATGTTCTTTTACATAACATGAAGAAGGAATCTGACTTTTGATCTGAATAATAGCAGACATGGTACAATAACCACAATACGTTAATGGTGAAACTGAACTCTTGAGATTGACTTGACAAGAAAGAAGAAATGCAAAATTAAGTAGCTAATATCTCGACTGGTGGGGCGCTTTTTATTTATTTTATTGGTGATTGCTCTTATTATATTAATTCTATTTCTTAGGCTTTGTACTATTTCTCACTAAAATAGAATAAAGTCTGGAAATAACATACCATGATGAAAAAAATAAATTACCTCTTACCTCTCTAAAAATTAAACTTTCATATGAGTTGGATATAATTTAAATTCCATTTAAAGTTAAAATTTTTAGGTTTATATTTAAAATAATTTACAAAGTGGATTTAATTTTTAAACTTAACCTATTATACTAAACATGCAGAATTAATTTTACAGCTCTCCTCAAACGCTTCTACAAATAACCGATTAACCGAATAAACATAATGTTTAGCCTCCTGCATCAGCATTCCCTTCGGATAGAGTTATAAAAATTAGTTTCATCTTTGTAATAGAAACCAAGCACTTTTCGTTCTGTTTTCTTTCCTTGGTTGCCAATTGCTCAAACTGCAACCAACGCGTCATTCCATTTCTTATTCCTCGATAAGTGCTCCGAGTTAACAACCATTTCCTTGGCAAAAAGGGTAGCGGAGAGAGAGAGAGCTGGTCTCCTTTCCTTGTTTCTGCTCTCTTTTGCCGAGGAAAAGGTACGATCTTTACTCTCTTTCCGTACTATTTTTACCCTGCAATGAGATTTCTTAAGAGGATTATAGAAAAGGGTTCGTTTCCATTTTGCTTAATGTGGTGATTTTGAACCGAATTTGGAACTGGGATGATCCATTTTTGCTCCATGAATATGGGAACTGGTGATGATATCTGGCTCAATGACCTTGTTTAATTGGATCTTGATTATAGTTATTCACGTACATATACGGCCTTGATGAACATTAATGTAACAATTGCTTCATGCTCACACTGATAGGGATGCGATGGGACATTCACATAAAGACGCCTGAGTTAAAATTGATGCTTTTGTATATGAATTGATATGTAAGGATCTTCTTCTATGCCATGATGTTATGATGAACATTAACTGTGCAGTGTTTGCTTCTGGGTACTTGGTGCTCCAGTGATCTAAAGTTCTGGTTCCAGAACAGCTATTATACAACCTCAACCTCAGTGTGCGTAAAAGAATGTGTTAGGAAACAGATATAAGAACATTAGGTTAGATATGCTTCAATACGTCCTGTACAGATGGATTTAGTCCGTTCAGCACTTGAAGCTTCCATTAGAAACAATCTCACAAGAATTCCTTTGCACTGACATGAGATACTTCTTTTGAGAATGAGTATCTTTGCTACTGGGTAGAAAACATTCACTCATGTTTGTTTAATGCTGGCACCTCTGAAAGTTTCAGAGATGAAGATAAATGGTGTTTCCTAGTAGTGAATATTGATGAACACTGCTTCACAAGCTTTCCAGTCACAAGAAAAAAACAAAATTGCATTTTTTCTCATGTTGCTTCTGATTTTGTCATCTTTTCCTGATTATTATGTCACCTTTAGTTCCCTCCTATCTGTCTCTAAGTATAATTCCCTGTTGTAGGTTGTGAAGTTTGTTATTGGAGTGGCAGTTGCCGATGAGAAAATCATTATGGTCATGGACAGCAGTTCTTTATTAGTGATTCCAAAAACTGATCCAATCTTAATGTCCCAGAACAATGATTTTCCCCCACCAGTCCCAGAGGTTAAATCTTTTTCATTGACTGTCAAACATGTTAATCCCAAAGCTGGTCATATCAGAAGGCATTCTACTGGATGTATGGTTCTACCATATGCCCGGGAACAGGTTGTTTCTCGTTATCTCTCACCTTCAACAGGTTCATGCCATGATAACTGCAAAAATGGAATGAAAAAAAATGATACAAGGACTCCCGTCCAGAAGAGGACCAGCAGACCAAAAGATGAAGTCCAGGATGCAGGAAAGACTTTAATTGTTGCACAGCCAAATAAGTTGGCAGTCTGCTCAACATCAACCCCTTGCTTGAAAAGCCACAAATCTGATATTCTTCTTGTCAGCAATAACAAAGTCTCATTATCAACCAAGAAAAGAGATATCCTATCAAAACAACGGTCATTGCCTCCCTATGCTTTTGACATGTGTTCAGGTCATGTTGACAGCTCAAAGTTGAATGTAAAATCCAAAGCATCACCTGTTCTTGTACAAGAATCTTTGAGTAAAGGAGATGGTGAAGTCCAAGAAGACAAGAAGATGAGGAAGGCTCTTCTGAAATCACATACAATTTCGAGTAGCATAGAAAAATATGAAGTCAGAGGAAGACAAGAAATGAGAACCTCCAAACGGAGCAAGAATTTGTCTGACAGATCTTTCATGCAGCCAATAATTTCTTGGTCCCCAAAATGTTCAATCAAGAGACATTCGAGAGCAAGTACTGAAAATTTACAGAATCCGAGAGGGCTTTCTCATCTAGACAATCATGAAAAAGTCGGACGAGTCGACTATGACCGTGCCAAAACTGAGAATTTGCCAGAGAAGAGTACAGATGTGGCAGGATCAACTGTTGTTGAAAAAACTATGAAATCAGCTCAAAATTCGTCTTATTCAACATGCTCATCCCCATCAATGTCCCCATCGCCCGAGGATAAAAGGTCAAAGGGTAGACAAAGTGTTAATCAAACCGGTCAATTGGCTCAACCTTCAAAGAAGCTCTCGAGTCACACTGAAGGTACAACTCATACTGCTCGAATGCTTCAATCAGTTGATAACGAAAGCCTGAAACATGAAAAAGTCCAAACTCTTGTACCCCAATTATCCATATATTCTTTGGAATCATCAAAGCCTAGTAGTGCGCTTTGTTCCTCCAAAACTCATGAAATTGGAACTGGAAACAGATCAGGTTATGCCCAAATGGAACCTAAGACCAGGCCTCGAAATGGTGACTCAAATAGTATAAAGGAAAACGACACACTTCCAAGAAAGCAAAGTTTTAGGGCAGGGAAGGTGGTTGAGCTCCAGCTTGGGATCAAATCTCCAAGGAAACTTCAATTTAGACAAAGTGCCCCTCTTCACAGCCAAATTAGTGAAATTAATTCCAGAAAGGATACCCTTAAGCAAACAGAATTGGAGAAAAGTGAAGCCAATGTTGAAGAAACTATGTGTGAGAAAGTTGTCCTGAAACACCAAGATTCGTATGTAAAGAGAGTGGTCCAGAGTCTACTCAATAATGTGATTGAAGAGACTGCGAGTAAGCTTGCTCAGACCAGGAGCAGTAAAGTGAAGGCTTTGGTTGGTGCATTTGAAACAGTAATCTCCCTCAGGACAACAAACAGCAATTAGAATGTTGACTTGTCTTGGTCAGAAACGCACTCCTAAAATGTGCAGCTGTACCTGTACAGTTTCTTTATACATCATGGAATGTTTTTATAACTAAAGGAGTTGTCACGACGGAACTCTTTCTATCATTTTCTATAGGCTTCTTTTCCTTTTAACGATTTCCTTAAGAGCACTTCTACTCATGAATGCTTTTTTCCTTGTTCTTCCCAAACATATACTCCGAAATGTAAACTCTCTCACTTTATTATACGATTATGTAGAATCTTAAACATATATAATTCTCACATATAAAGTAGTCGGATCTTGATCCATAAAGTTGTTTGATGTCATTACGAAAATCAAACTCTTCATATTCTCTTCTATGTTTCTATTATTTTCTTTCCCACTTTTGCCTCTTATTTGATAGTTATTGACATGATAAACTTAATAGGCTAAGAATAGGATCAAAAGAAGTGACGTTTATAAGTGATTTTTTAGAAAATCACCTTTTAACTACCACACCATCATGTCGGTATTAAGTGTTCTAAACATTTATTATATGAGGTATAACATTGTAATTTTCATTAGTCATTTAAATTTAATGTGCATTTAATACATTATTCATCATAATAAAGAGTTATAACTAACGTGAGTCGTTGCGATTGTATGTGATTTAAACAACATATTCCCTTCCATGTACTACAAAGTTAGTCTTTTCCATGAAATAATCAATAAATGGGAAATACATAATTGATCAAAAATTATCTCTATTCAAGACAAAAACTATTATTATTATTCCATTCAATTTAGGATGCACATTCGGAAAATCCAGTAAAGTAGAAACAAATTCAATAATGAGCTCAAAATGTCAATTACTTTAAAACATAAATGTCATCATAATATGTATTAATGCCTACTCAGCAATAATGCCCATATTGTCAATATGCCCCATAAATATTTTGGGCAGTAATCCCTTAGTTAAAGAATCAACAATCATAAGATTAATGCTAATGTGCTCAATTGACACTCTACGTTTATGAACCTCTTTTTTAATGACAAAGTATTTCAATTCCATATGTTTAGCATCTTTGGAATACTTATTGTTTTTAGAAAAGAAAAATGTTGTGGAATTATCACAATAAATTTTTAGCAGCCTGGCAATATTGTTGACTATTCCAAGACTTGAAATAAAGTTTTGTAATCACTTAGCCTAAATCATGGCCTCAAAGTACACCACAAATTCAGTTTTCATGGTGGATACAACAATTATTGACTACTTCGCACTCTTCCATGATATTGCTCCTCCAGTTAAAAGATATACATAGCCAAATGTAGATTTTCTAGTCTTTACACATCTAGCAAAATCTGAATCTGAATATCTAATTAATTCAAGATGTTCGAACCTCCTATAAGTAAGCATGTGATCTTTTGTCCCTTTCAAATATTTTAAGACTTTCTTTACAGCTTTTCAATGATCCAATCCTGGGTTACTTTGGTATCTACCAAGAATACCAACTGCAAAGCTAATGTCTGGCCTTGTACACATTTGAGCATACATCAAACTCCTAACAACAGATGCATAAGGAATTCCGTTCATTTGTTTCCGTTCCATATCATTTTTTGGATATTGCATGAGACTAAATTTGTCCCCTTTTTGAATTGGAACTGGAGACGCTAAACATTTATCCATGCTGAATCTTTCTAAAACTTTAGTAATATATGCTTTCTAAGACAAACCTAATAGTTCTTGTAATCTATTCCGAAATATTTCTATTCCGATCACATATTTTGCCTTTCCTATATCTTTCATTTCAAAGTTATTAGAGAGAAACTTCTTAGTCACTTAATAGACCAAGATTATTAATTGCGAGCAAGATGTCATCAACATACATAATTAAAAAGATAAACTTACTCTCACTGACCTTCAGATATATACACTGATCAACAGTGTTTTCTTTAAAAACAAAGGAAACAACATTATCATTAAACTTAAAATACCATTGGTGGGAAGCTTGTTTGAGTATGTATATTGACTTTTTCAGTTTACACACCATGTGTTCTTTCCTTCAACTGAAAACCCAATTGGTTGATCCATATATACATTTTCCTCTAAATTTCAATTTAGAAAGACAGTTTTCACATCCATCTGATATAGCTCTAAATAATAATGAACCAATAGTACTATGATAATTCTAAGAGAATCTTTCTTAGAAATTGGTGAGAATGTTTCCTTGTAATCAATGCCATCTTTTTTAGTAAAACCTTAGCAATAAATCTAGCCTTGTAACATTCAAGGTTGCCATGAGAGTCACGCTTCGTCTTAAAAACCCGTTTACACCCAACTCTCTTGCACCCTTAAGGCAATTCTATAAGGTCTCAAACACAATTATGTTCCATGGATTTAAGCTCATATTTCATTGCATCTAACCATTTATTAGCATTAACACTATTAATGGCTTGTGAAAACAAAACTGAATCATTGTTAATTCCTAAGTCATCTTCCAATTCTTGTAGATAGACTACATAATCATTCGGAATAGCAAATCTCCTTTCTCTCTAGGATCTTCTTAATGTTATTTCTTGTGGTTCTTCTATTACAAGTTTATGTTGAATGTCAAGAGTGTGTATTTGTTGCTCTTCATGATTGTTATGCAGTGCAACAATTTAAGGAACAACAATTTGAGTAGTGGGAACACAAGTCAAAGGGACTTAAATTTTATCTTCCTTAATTTCCACATTTTGTGAAATGTCACTCCCACTAATTTCACCATTCTCAATAAACCTAGCATTTTCAGTTTCAATAATTCTTTAGGATGGTTAGGATGGTAAAATCTATACCCTTTAATTTTTTTTTGATAACTAATGAAATATCCACTGATTGTTCTTACATCCATTTTCTTTTCTTATAGATTATAAATTCTTATTTATGCCTGGCAACGCTAGACATGCAAATGCCTTAAACTAGGTTTCCTACTAGTCCACAGTTAAAAAGATGTCTTTGAAACTGCCTTACTAGGAACCTTATTTAACAAATACATGGTAGTTTTTAAGGCAAACATCCACAATGTTAAGGGTAAAGATGCATTACTTAACATACTTCTAACTATATCCATTAAGGTTCGATTACACCTTTCTAATACATCATTTTGTTGTGGTGTATCTGACATTGTGTATTGAGCATGTAGCACCCCACTCTCGTAAGACACGTGTTCGACATCTTGAGTGATATTCAAGTTCGTGCCCCGAGAGGGTGGCGTGCTAGAACACTCAATCATTCAAACTCATTATAATTGTTTTTAAACCACAAACATAATATGTGGAAATCCATAACCAAACTAGACCTGTTTTCTTTTATAACATTTTTGTTTACAACATTACAATCATTACACAAATCATCAAAATTTCACTTTCTACTTGGACCCATTACAAAGGTAAAACACTTATAAACATGATATCATTACACTTCAAAATCATTTACTAACATTTCCAATTTGAAAAGTTGTTACAGAACAAAATTAATTACATACACATGATACAATCATTACGAAAAACACAATCTGATATAAATACAAGAAATGAGAATGAAGACGTGAATTGATCCCGACCCCTATCCAGTACTCATATGCTGAAGGTATACTCCCGTTTACCTAACCGGGTATTCTTCTGATCCTGAAAAATATTTACAAATTTTGGGTGAGTTTCGCAAACTTAGTGAGTGACCATCATCGATGGCTCACTCAGTCATATAGCACATAATTCACATTCACATCATTTCACATTTCACATTCAATGCAATTTAATTATTAATATTATACATATTCAGTGCACATGAAACCCACTTTCCATTTGTTATTTTGTTATGACTGAGTGTCTAAACTGTCCCTTAAAGGGCTCATTGATAACTGTCCTATATAGGGCTCATAGATAACTGCCCCTTATCCACTCGAGGGATACATGGCTCATTAAGCGTTGAGCCAGAGGCTTTGAATCATTTTTTAGCTCGAGGCTCTTTTTCAATCGTTGAGCTTTAAGCTCTGATCGGTGACTACTCTGGTCACAACAACCATTATGTTTCATATATTCATGAAGTGAAATGCATTAGTCACATTTGCATGATCCACATTCACTCACATTCACTTATCATCGGACCTTAGTCTAGCATTCAAAATTAAAGTTGAGAATCACACTTTCATTCATATGCAAATGCACATTCAAAAACACACTTGTCATCGGACCGTGGTCCGACATTTAACAATCTTATTATGTTTACTTATTTCATCTCATTCATATACAAGTAGCACTTTAATATCCCAATCAACATCACAATCGTCGGACCTTCTATTCATAAATCAACACAATCATTCACATTCATATGAGCATTCAGTAGTCAATCAATACAAATTTCAAACAAAACAAATAGTGAAATGAGACCGTCTGGGTCTACTCACAGTACGCTCCAGATTAGCACCAGCTTCAATGATCTGGAAACATTTGAATGTAGATGATTATCCTACACATTAAAATTATGCAATACACACAGTGCACACACACATTAATATTTGGACAATTATAAGCATTCACTTATGCATACGTGTGTATATATATTATGTATAATGCATGTTCATGACAATCGCAGGTATCTATCCATTATTCTCAATAAAAAAATCATTCCCATATCAAAACTCATCTAAGTACAATTTGTACTTAGGTTTATGCCTCACAAAAATCATTAAAATCACATTTCATTTCTACTATTCATGTTAAAACAGAGAGTGAAATTGATATAATTTGGTCATACCCTCTTCTAGAAAAGTGTTCCTGTATGCCTTATGTTTTCATTGACACCAAAATCACTCAATTTGGTTTAGTAATGTGAAATTTATACTCGAAATAATTTCAGACTACTTTTGTTCAGAGACAACACCCTATACTCAAATTTTACCCAGAAATTGAAACTCTTAGGCTTTGTTTGTTTTGAGGGTTAGTGATGGAATGGAATGGAACGTAATACACTTCCATCGTTTGTTTGAAGGTTTCATAATGGAATGGAATGAAATGGGATGAAAGCGGAGGGTTTCATGTTACGTTCCATTCCATCCTAAACAGTGAAAATAAGAAACCTCCGGTTTGGGGGGTTTAGGATGGAACGTAACCTAATAAATACATACTACCTAATATACCCTCAATAATTCTTCTTAATATC
>JANTPM010000006.1:33944624-33960350 GCA_025434745.1 Erythroxylum divaricatum | reverse complement strand
AAATATCAATTATTCACTCTTCATATTCTGCATTTTACATTCTCTATTTTTCTTCTCAACTTCCATTTAAGCTCAATCTCATCCATAAACATATTATAGTCCATGATTATTCATGAACATCAATAAAAAAACACACACACATATACCCACTCATCATCAACTTACTACATTCACTACCTTAATCTTGTATATCATTTCAATTTCAAGAATTCTCATTTTTCTTTACTCATCACTAATCACTAACTTCTCATTTAATAGTTCTAACTTTCAAGAAAAGTTCGGGGTCCAACATTATAAATAATTACATCTTTGAACTCATATACAACCATGTATATGTCAATATACAGTAGCATCTCCAAGTACAGACTAATATAAAGGGGCTCAAAGAGTTCGACATTACAGCCTACATACCCTGAAACAATTATGTTATAAATTATTTCATCATTATAAAGTCGTAATACAACAAATTCATGATCTAGATGCAGACAGTTAAACTCATACTTCAGTTTCAAGCTCGACATTTTCTTCTAATCCATTATTGACAGATTCTCTTTCAAATTTGAAAGAGAAGAGAGCTAGGATTTCTTACAATATGAAAGAGTTAGATAAATATTTTCCGCAGATAGTGTTCCTGAAACTAAAGATGGGTCATTCGATATATTGTCATGGTGGAAGACGCCTGCACAGAATTATCCAATCTTGCAAAACATTGCGTAAGACTTGTTAGTTATTCCATCATCCACTGTTAATTTAGAGTCTACATTTAATACTGGTGGTTGGGTCATTACTCCTCATCGTGATCGACTTCATTATCGCACTATTGAAGCCATTATGTGTGCTCAAAGTTGGTTAAATAATGAAGATATTGAATTCTTTTTCTTTTTAATATATTTATTTTTATCTATCTTTATATTATCTTACCTAAAATTGTGTTTTTTATTTTTTACAGCCACAGGTATTAATGCGGAGGGGACTAGTGAAATTAATCGTTGAAGGTTATTTTGATCAAATATATGAAGATGAAGGTTTTTAATTTTCTTTTTATTTAATATTATATGACTAAATATTCTTTTTATTTTAATATTAAATTACTAAATATATTGTTTATACATACAAATGATTGGATTCAAACTGTTGACGATCTTAACAATAAGTACAATTGGTAAATTAGATGATGTCTCTCAATCTCCACTCTTCAATCTATTCAGCACGATATTATCTTAATCTTATAAATTGTATCATTTCTTGTAAAATGATTTAGATAATCATTCGTGTACATCAAAATTTTCTATAGTTAATGAATTTGTTTTTATCAATTATCTTGTTATAATAATTAATAAATTATTTAAGTAAATTTAAAATTCGTAATTAATTGAATTAAAACTCTTAACTATAACTATTAACTTAATGGCTTTCATACAAATTTCTAATCAATTGAATTAAAATTCCTAATTAATCATACCAATAAGTACACATCTCAAGGTTTTAATTTTAAAATGTATTCTCTTATTAATGATATACAAATGTATGCAGCACCTTTCAATTTATCCTGACTTAATGACTTTTAACACATTTTGTGTTAATATTTAGCTCATCATACCTAAAATATTACTTAAAACATTAAGAAGCTAGTGATGTTACGCTTTCATTTGATGACTTATAGTTTTATTCAAATAAAATATTAAGTGGTTTAATATTTGAAAATATAAATATTTTGTAATTTAATATTTGATAAAATTAATAACTTGATTGTATCACAATTGTATGTTGTTATAATTCAAAGTTGTGACATAATATACATATTAAAAAGAAAAAAGTTGAAAATTTTATAAATTTTATGAAATATGGTATGCCTATAATACTCTAAGGACGAGAAGGATTTAAAGTAAAACTTATATCAAGGTTTTGATTAAAGAATTACTCTTAACAACCTTTTAATTATACTATAAGGACGAGAAAGATTTAAAATAAAACTTATATCAAGGTTTTGAGTAAGGAATTATTTTTAACAAACTTTTAATTAGAGTGACTTAGGGATGAATCTTTTAATATTAGAATTTAGAAAGAAGAAAAATTTATGAATATAAATTTAGATTAATTAGAATACAATGATTTTAGGGGAAAAAAAGTAAAAGAATTATTTTTAAAAATAATAATTTACAAAAAATATCAAAAAAATAATGTATTCCAGTTTTAATAAAATAATAGTTATTTTCAATATAATATACCATATGTATTTGTTTTTTTATAACTCAATTACTTATATATTGTTTTGGAATTAACACATTAGGATTAATAAAGTGATTAATTCATTTTAAGTTTAATATAAATACATATATGCATAATGTATATTTTGTGTAAATATGAAAAATAAAATAAAAAAGTTTAAATGCGTTCAGATTAATCATGATATTAATTAATTTCTTTTAATATGTGTAATAAAAATATAAAATTTTATAATGATTATTTAATAATATATATAATATGAAAAGACAATAATATTTATATAACTATATAAGTAAAAAAATCAGCAATAACTAAAAGTATAACTGCTACATTAATTAAGGATTTTGTACATAATTTATAAAAACATTAAAAGTTTGAAAAATATTATATTATAAACTTAGTAAACTTATTTTTTTAAAATCCATATTATAAAGAAATATACTAATTTATTAAACACTTAAAAATAATATTTGAAATGAATTCATTGTACTTAGATAATAAATTTTTTACATTTACATTAGAATTAATTGTTATAATAAAATTACAAAATTAAAATTAAAATATCTTATTTTTAAGGAATAATTATGACAACATTATTATTGCTAAATATATATTGGTTCGTATTTTATATCTTTAATTTTAAATAAATATTTGTATAATTTATATGTAATTTCATCTTACACTTTACTATAAATGATTATGCTATAATTCATAACTTCTGAATTCTAAAAAATACAACTACAATTTTTTCAAATTATCTTAAAATAAATATATAAAAATTTAAAAAATATATTAAACAACCGACCAATTGAGACCCGACAGGCTGTACGTGACCCAGGCGACCCACCCGGGTCAGACCACAGACCAGTTGGCTTCGGTCTGCCCATCAGCCACAGACTGTTTTTCACCCGCCCGAGCCATGGGTTAGGCCCGCCTGAAAATTTTTGGCCAGGAAGAGCCGGACGATGGCTCGGTGGCCCGACCTGAGTAGTTGACATCACTAATCGTGCATTGCTTATCACCTTGACTCTGAATTACAGGTCTTCTCGTGGCCGTACGCTTCATTATTAGAGAAGATAAGGGTGCGTTGGTCATTTAGCAAGTCAATCGGTCGCTCTTAGCCACCGCATGCTTTTACTTTGGTCAAATGATGCACTAATACCGTTCATTTGTAGCCCAATAGCATCAATCTATTGATTAAGACAGCAAAGGCACCTTACTTTTTATTTGCAATATTTTATTTATTTAATATTAGAAGTTATTATTCGTAAGTCCTTTTTATTTTGAGCCCTTTATATATTATTTTTTTCAATAATAAAATAGTTAACATCTTCTTTTTCTTTGTCCCTCTTATTTATTATACGACTTTTTAACTGCCCACGAGATATTATAAAAAGATCCTAACTATAAAAAAGTACTTTTAAATTATTTATATTTAAATTAATTCTCGTTTAAATCGAATAGGTCTTTTGTAGAAAACAAAATTTTAATCCTAAGTTTAAAAAGGTTATATACATAAGAAGGTTCAAAATCAAAACCTCATTTAAATTAAAAAAGTCTCCTTGTCAACTCCCCGCCATCCTAAGTTAGCAATCAGATTTTCTAAATATAAGAAGTTCAGTCTTTAGTCTTTTTTTAACCTTTTAGTGTCTCTAATTCTTATTATTTTTAAATTTTTGTTTTATTTCTCGTTTTGTTGTAAAATAAAAACACAAAATAGGTTACCTCCAGCCAGTAGATTGACCTTGGCTCTGTACGCAATGCAACTGAATTTTGACTTCATGTGTTCTCTCCAATTTAAGAAATACACAGCAAACTGACAATCGCTGCCACTTTCTTGCGTAGCGGTTGCCACGTAGCTCGCCGCAAGTGGCGATGGGGTTCACGGACCTTTTCGCCGGAGAAATTGCAACAGAGCTACTCAAACTTGTAATTCAAATATCACGCAAGTCATTGCTGTGCAAATCAAGTGCAGAGTCACTCATGAACAGCATTAATGAACTCGGCCCCATCATCAGAGAAATCAAATACTCCGGCGTCGAACTTCCGGCGATACGTCAGTCGCAACTCGACCGGCTATCGGAGACTCTTCGGGACGGAGTCGAGGTTGCCAAGAAAGTCGTGAACTCCAACAGATGGAACGTGTACAAGAACCTTCATTTGGCTCGGAAAATGGAGAAGCTTGAAAAGAAGATATCAGCTTTTGTTAATGGAACCATGCATGCCCATATATTGGCAGACGTGCATCACATGAGGTTTGAGAGTACAGAGAGATTTGATAGGACAGACTGGTCCCTGAGGAGGCTGGAGCAGAAGATTGATGATATGAAGATTGGAGTTGGTGGTGGAAGATTGGTGGAGGAAGCTGTAAGTAGAGTGGAGATGGCGGAAAAGTTTGAGTCTTTATGTTCAGAAGAATTGTTTAGTACGGGAATGGAGGTTGCGAAAAGGAAAGTGAAGGAGATGATCATTGGGAGTGAGAATTTTGGGGTTGTTGGGATCTGCGGGATGGGCGGCTCTGGGAAGACCACTTTGGCCAATGAAATATGCAGGGATCACGATGTTCAGAGTAGGTTCTCTTAAAAAGTTGTTTTTCTGCCACAGTTATGATTAACTACTTTGTGCTATGAATTCATCTAGATTTCTAAATGAGTCTGTCTATTGGAATTTCGTAGGCCAATTCAAGAATAGGATTTTGAAGCTGACAGTATCTCAGTCTCCCAACGTTGAGCAACTAAGGGCAAAGATTTTGGGGTTTATTGCGGAGATTAGCGTTAATGGAAGTTTCCATGATCATATTACTCCAACTTGGAATAAACCATTTGAGGGGAGAGTAGGGGCGAGAATGTTAATTGTTTTGGATGATGTGTGGTCAACGTCGGTGCTTGAGCAGCTCATATTTAGAGTAGCCGGGTGCAAAACACTTGTTGTTTCCCGTTTCAGGTTTCCGCAAGTTGTTCGTACTGTTTATGAAGTAGAATTGCTGAGGGATGATGAAGCAATCTTCCTGTTCTGCCACTATGCTTTTGGACAAAGATCCATTCCTCTGGCTGCTGATTCCAAATTGGTGAAGCAGGTATCAGAATCTTCCTTCTTTCTTTGTTCTGTGTTGGTTGTTTTTCCTTTTGGTGTTGTTATTGGTGACACGTGATGTACAGATTGTAAATGAGTGTAAGGGACTTCCCTTGGCTCTTAAAGTGATTGGAGCTTCACTTAGAGACCAACATGAAATGTTCTGGGCAAGTGCAAACAAGAGGCTATCAAGAGGTGAAACTATCTGCGAATCTCATGAAAACAAATTGCTTGACAGGATGGCAATAAGCGTCGGGTTCCTGCCTAAAAAGGTTAGGGAATGTTTCCTGGATTTGGGATGCTTTCCTGAAGACAAGAAAATACCTCTTGAGGTTCTCACCAATATCTGGATTGAGTTACATGGCCTTGTGGTGGAAGAAGCTTTTGCTATCCTTGATGAGCTCTCGAATAAGAATCTTCTCACCCTGGTGAAGGATTCACGGTATGTTCACAAATCCGACTATATTCAATTTTGTGCTGTTTCACCATTGTTTTTCTTTCTTAAGAGCTTGGATTGGTTAATTTGGCAGAGGTGGAGACCAGTATAGTTCTTACTATGATATATCTGTCACACAACATGATGTGTTACGAGATCTTGCTATTCATCTGGGCAATAATGAGAATACAAATGCTGCCAAGAGATTACTTATGCCAAGAAGAGAATCGGAGCTTCCTAAAGAATGGGAAAGAGCTGCAGATCAACCATTCAATGCTCAAATTGTTTCAGTTCATACAGGTATGTCCCCTCATTTTAGGGAACGTTTTGTGCTAAATAATTGGTTAATGTGAATCAAAATGCAGCTTTATTTTCAATTATAGTTTTTCTCATCTCTGAATATCATCAAATTTTAGGTGAAATGAGAGGCATGGAATGGTTCAGGATGGAATTCCCCAAGGCTGAAGTTCTTATTCTGAATTTCTCTGCGAATGAGTACTTCTTGCCACCATTCGTCGACGACATGCCAAAGCTCAGGGCAGTGATAGCGATAAATAGCGGCCCACATATTGCAAACCTCCAAAACTTTTTAGTTTTCTCTGATATGGCACATCTGAGGAGTCTGTGGCTTGAAAAAGTTTCCGTTGCACAATTTTCTGAATGTACTGCCCCATTGAAAAACCTCCGGAAACTCTCTTTAGTCCTATGCAAGCTTGAGGGGTTTGTCATAAACCTACCCCAAATGTTCCCTTCCCTCCAGGAGCTTACAATCGACCACTGTGACGATTTAGTTGAGTTACCTTCCAGCATTTGTCAGATACATTCCCTGAAGACTCTTAGCATTACCAACTGCCACAACCTACACCAACTGCCTGAGGATTTGGGGGACCTGAAATGGCTCCTAATTCTGAGGCTATACGCCTGCCCGGCTCTGCCGATGCTTCCAGCAAGAATGTGTGAGCTTTGTAGATTGAATTATCTGGACATCTCTCAATGTGTCAACTTAAAAGGTCTCCCTGAAAAGATTGGTGAACTTTCAAGCTTGGAGAAGATCGACATGAGGGAATGCTCACAAATATGGAGTCTACCAAAATCTGCCGCCTCATTAGAGTCATTACGCATTGTAATTTGCGATGAAGAGGTTTCGTGGTTATGGAAGGACATGAAGACTAATGTTCATGTCCAAGTCGCCGAGAAGCGCTTCAGTCTGGACTGGCTTGATGAGTAGGAGGCACTGTAATGTCCCTTCTTCATGTTTGAAGATGGAACTCTTAAACCTGTACGATAGTCTAACTAGTCAAATTCTTGTACCTATACTTGTTCATGAAGTTAATTTATGTCCAAATTAAATAAATCCGCAGTGTCAAGTCTCTAACAGAAGTTAAGAAACAGAACAGGTCGTGTTTCACAAGAAGGCCATCAAGTGTAGATTGAGATTCAGAGAACTTAGAAAGTGAGGTTGGGGTCGGCTAAGGAAGCAAAAAGAGTGGCTTTGCCATCATTTCTTCGTACGGCCTTCACTGTCAAATAGAGTTAGGTGTTAAAATTTGGAACGATTCGCTGATCTAAGAAAGTGTGAAACACCTTTACAGACAAAGAGTTCAAAGGAATACCAAGTCTGCTTCGCTTCGGTTCACTTTGTTTGAGTCACACGGAAAGCACAAATCAACGTGTGGACCCAACAAAGTGTACTCCAATCAGGTTTTTGCCTCTTTCCGAAGACCAGTTCAGTTGAATTCTACTTTTATGTGTTCTGTCTCTTTCAGTCAATTCTCGTACCCTACAAAACAACGTCACCGCACCACAGAACTCGGGGATGATGCCTGAACTTCCTGCATTCGTCTAATCGTATTCAATTTACGTGAGATCCACAAAAATACGTGGATGAGATAGATTAAAAAGGGGTTGAAAGAGTGAGACAGATGATCCGGCTATGTAACACGGTCCGCGTGTTGGACACTCACTAATATACGATGGACACAACTTGAACATATTTAGAGACTGTTCAGACATTACTTAATGAAAAATATGCTCCATAAAATATATGTTTTATGTTTTTTAAGAGAGGCTTATGAAATACTAAATATGTATAAACTATCAAGATGTTGGAAGTCTTGAAACACATCAATCAATATATATTATATTATGAATTCTGAATTTTTTTCTTAATTCTAAATTTTATTATATATATATATATGCCGTGTCCGTGTCCGTCTCGTGTCACGTGTCCGTATCCGTGTCTATGCTTCTTAGCCACCCACGAAAGGTCTTCTTCATTTAAAATGATTAACAAATAGCTTGTCCTTTGTCAGTGTGTCCAAGATTGGAGATTGATCAAATATTCTGTTGAAATCCTATCTCCAGAATGGCCGTCCCTTGATTTCAAATTGCCATTACTAAAATCGACATCAGTTATTCAAACAAACTTCTACATTTCAAATTCGTTGCGGAAAAAACCCATTTTTGTTTCTGGAACAACCAAGTTACTCATTTGGTTTCAATATTTCTTATTTTAATATTATCGAAAAGGTCTCACAAGTAAATGATCAATGCATAACTTCCAGCTTTCCCCTGATCAAAATGGCGATGTGAGTTTATTAGAGGATGAACGGCTTGTTTTTCTTGCTTAATAAGATCCATCTTTAACCTTATGATTCTGTGCTTTTGGCTTCCACGAAGAACCCTCGCCTGCTTGTAGATAGTGCCAGTTAATTCTTTTGAATGTTATATTGAAGAAGTTTGTGATGAGTAAATTACCTGGATTCTTCGTTTTCTTGTATGAAAATCTCTTGGTCAATTTACTTGCATGCGACGTTTTAGTCTTGGCCTCCTTTTTGAATCCATCTTTTGCTCCAGAAATTTCATCTTCTTCAAGTGAACATATGGCAAATGCAGTTGCTGCAATGGCAGTAGAGGAAATGGATTCTTGATCTTCGTTCATAGGTTTGAAAAGCTTTGTCCGAATCCAGTTCATGTTCTGTCCTAGCATGTTTTGCAGTTCGAGGTATCAGTGACCTCTACTTCAAGGTTGGGCGCAGTAACAAGAAAAATAAGGGAACAAAAGCTCTTCAAATCAATAGAAGGGCGTACCTATAATAGCTTGAATACTGATTCTTAGTCAAGAAATTCTGCAATTAAGTTACCAACTCCGAGAGGGAGTGTTGTTGAACTGATAAAACTTCTCTGTTGATTTTAGACTCCACCTGGATAGCTTGTACTGATGAAAATAAAAGATAAAATTCACTGATGTCATGCACTCTTCAATTTCCTAAACCTAAAACTGTGGAATCCATTAAAAGAATTGCTCTCTTAAAGTATATTAAACTTCCGTAAAAGATTAAAATAAGTAATCAGGGATATCAATTACCTCCTCTGCAACTCTGCCTCACTAAGCTTCCTTCCTTCTCTCATCTATCCCTTCTGCCTGCTTTGCTGCTTTCATAGAAGAACATGCTCAAGCTAAAGGTAACTAGTGCAACTGTATGAAGATCTGGCAATGACGTTGGAGCACATATATTGATCTAAGACATGTCGCTACTTCCTGTTCTACTGCTAGAGATTCTGACCTTTATTGCTCTAATGTACACAATCCATCAGCATTGTTGACTTCTTGGGCGTGCTTAGTAAAAGGTGAAACTTATTCCCTAACGTTTGTTTGTACATTGCAAAAGAGCTTAGCAAAAAGTGAAACTTATTCCCTCAAGTTTGTTTGTGCATTGCAAAAGACTAGTGAATCGTCAGCTGTTGTGGAACTTATTCTGATTCCTGTTCTACGTCTTGCAGCTATTCCTTATCCCAGGTCCCTCTTTCAGGAGAGGGAGGCTGTAAAGCTTGCATCGCATATGAAAATCACCATCCCACCACCAAGTTAAAGTAACTAGTCCGATGTGAAGTGGGTTAACTCATTAACTTGACATGTCGTACCTTTCAACTTAAAGCATAATTGACTTGGTCATTTTCATACAATAGCCACTTTTTTGTTTGGTTATTGCTGAGAACTTCGACCTTTCCATTTTTACTAATGTACAGAGTTTGAACTTCAAAACTCTCTCTATGGAGCATATCAGTGTGCTGAAATTTATTTGGAATAAAAAGGCATTAGTCTTTTAGTTGATTTTTCCTGAATTCAATTCTATTTTTATTGTTGTCAAATATGAAATCCAAGTCTATAGGATTAGTTGGCAATGTGAAGCCTATCATATCAAGTTGAGTCAACTTAATTATGTTAACATAGCAAACTGTGTTTTTAAATTTTCTTGTATTTAAAATTTTATAGGTCTTGTTTTCATTGGAATATATCCATCTTTACAAATTATATTTGTTAGCAAAACATATTTCTTAAAGAACTTATGACATTTTAAGTATTGATTGTGATGCATATCTACGATCAAAACTATGCTAAATATCATTAGACAAGTGTATATATTGTTCTTATAATATAATTTAGATGAATACAAGTGTCGATACTATTAGGATTACAAGTTTTAGTTCTAATTTTTTTTTTATAATTTAATATAACTAAATGAATGGTTGGATTAAAAGAAAAATTAACAAAACTAAATTACCAATCTAAGATACCAATCCAAAATAATGAATATGGCTGAAGCAATCCATAAACAAACATGATTCAGATGTATAATCACCCTAGAATCTTTCTAAAGTTAGATTTATCTTATTTCAATAATTAACTTTAGTTTTTCTGATTGATAGAAATTTCAAAGCTACAATCATATTCTCTCTCAAGATATACAACCCTTACGCTTAAGTTGATTGATTGAAATCTCTAATGAAAACTTCAAAGATTGCGTTAACTTGTTTTATTAATTTTCATGGTAGATGTGACTTTAATCTAAAAGATTTATATAGACATAGCTCTACGATTCTATACAACTCTTACTATTTATGTTATGATCTATCATATATATAATTTCTCAACTCTATATATGAAATTTAAAATTAAATCAAAATACTAGTATGTTTCAATTTAAATACAATAAGTAATCATAATTATCACAATAAAATTGGGTCTTTCACTAAATAAAAAATCCATCCAAAACAATAATTATAAGATATATACATCTAGATTTACCATAATTTGATTCATGCAAGATAAAAGGAACCACTAATAATCAAGAAAGAAACAAGATAAAAGAAAGCATTCTCATCGATCTTTAAATATTGTTGTTCTTTAGTTAGATCTTAATGGAATTCCTTTTTTCCTCTAAAGTAAATTTCTTATTGTCTTAAGAAGCTCTAGTTCAGCTCCTAATAATTATTTTCTTTTTTCTAATTTCTCCCCAAAGCTTTTTATATTCTCATAAAATCATAACCAATCTAGGTACAATACAAACTCATATCGGTCTTGTATTCTTCATAGATGTAAAAAACTTGATTTATATAAAAAATTATCGTCGACATAGATCACAAACATAATTCCATATTGCATCCATGTTGACTTAGTCGCTCCTTTGTCATGCAATCAATGGGTTCATCTAGGGAATACGAGTTTGAAGGTTATAAACACAGGTTCGTGATTGTGTGTTATTGTCTAAAACATAAGATGGATAAGTATCTTACATTGGACAAAACACAATAACTCCATAAGAAATAAAAAGGATAAATGGCCTAAATAGGAAGAATACAATTATGTGTTTGAATCATATTTTAAATATAGGTCTATATTCAACCTATGTTCATCCAAAATCATACTAAAACTTCTCCAACTTATCTCAACTTGCCTGAATTTATTCCTTCTTTATTAGAGAGATAAAACAAGGTCTAGAAATAAAATATAAGCCATATTAAGTATCAAATTATATAAATTCATCAAAGTTCAAGTAAAATACTTTTAAATCATGTTAAAAACATAACCTAATGAACACTTACCTAACTCTCTCAATCCTTAAGCAAATCAATTTTTATCACTCTTAACTTAAATAGGTATCAAATCTAAGAAAGATTTTAGCAAATTATTCACATCAATCAAAATTCTCCACTATTTATTCAATTACAAAGTTTGTGAAATTGTAGAGCATTTAGCTACTTGTATAAAGTCATAAATCAATTCAATGAGTTCGGCTCTGCTTCCAGAGCCCAACTGTCGGAAACAAAAATCGAAAAACAAAGTGGCGGAAAGCAAAAGAACGGATAACAAAGCGGAACGAAACCCTTCAATCTAACTGAAGGACAAATTCTGGCATCCGAAACGCGTACCTTAGAAAACTAACATTGGAAACTCAAGACTAAACCAATCCGAAACTGGTATAGATTTTTTTTCTTTTTCATTTTATTCAACTTTATTCAAAACAATACACTTTTTCAATTTTGAATTCATCAATTCCATAACCTCAATTTTTCTATCCTTCAAATGCGAATAATAACTATCAATTTAAACCAAATCTTATTTTTCTTTTGCCATAAAATCTCACACATGATTTATACACAATCAAACCATACACAATAAGCACTTCTATATTCCAAAACCATCAACACAATCATTATCATCATCGGACCTCTTGTCCAGAATCCCAGCACAAACAAACACAATCAATCATCATCATATACATAGCACTTCAAATAATTCTCAATAATCAAAATCATCGGAATTCCTGTCTGGAATCCTAACACATTCATATGCAATTCACATACCATATCCATACACAAATTTAAAACCCAATTCCATACACAAATCCATAATTCATATACATGCCAAAATAAATGCCTTACAAACTTTAATGGCATTTTCAAGTCACAAAACAACACCAATCATACACCAAAATACAAAGATACAAAAATCTCCAAAATACACAACATAAGCCTAAGCTCTCATTTTTACAAAAATCTAACTTAAAAATACAATCATAAACATAATCGAACAAACGTCTTGACTTTCTTTCATCCGATCTCCTTCTTGATACCTCGAGATGGGGATGAAAGAGGGGTGAGCTTTTGTAACATCTCATCACCGATGGGAAGAGTAAAATAGTAATTTGGAATGAGTTACGAGTGTGTAAACTTATATCGGCATGATCATGCATAATATGGCCTCCATGTATACATGAATATAAATTTTTGCACATGCACATGACTGTACATGCATTCATGACATTTCCCGGAATATGTGTCTATAAATGTGATTTTTGTGAAAAATAGGATTTTAGTGCTTGAAAATTGAATTGGAGTGGGTTTTTGTATGTTTTACATTTTTTGGAGATTTTAGAATTTTTTTAGAATTTTTCGGGGTAAATTTTCGGGCCAAAAAAATTGTCAAGTGGCGGATTGATTGGATTTTCGGTACTGAAAATGACTGTCCAATGACACTGGAAATTTAGATACATGATTTTAGAAATTTTTGATATGAGCCGTTAGAAATTGGAGTAGAAATTGATTTTTATTGGAAAGATAATAAAGGAGTGCTTAAAAACAAGACAAGTGGCAAGTGACACTTGTCACTTGCCTACTTATGCCTTAAACTTGGTTTTTTATATTATTGACCTAACCTTGGCAAGCCATACACGACACTTCTAATTTTGAAAGAGTGAAAGGTGATTTAGAGTGCTTTTATTTCTTATCATCCGAAAGCCTTCTTCTCTTTTCTTCTTCGTTGGTTCTCCATCCACCTTACAAAAAGTTCTTCTTTGTTACTTTCTTGCTCCTCCTTTATTCACACACAAATCCAAGCTTAAGCTTTCTACCTCCCTTAAAATGAGGATTGTCGTGGGTGTGAGTGAAAGGTAGAGAATTGGGGAAAAGTTTGGAGAGTTGAAGATTTGAAGCTTGTTAGGTAAGATTTATGTTTTGTGTTCTTAAATTGGTAGTTAGAAGCATTTATTGTGATGACTTGTACATTGATTGCTTGAACTTGTGTTTGGTGTATATGGGTAGGTTATTTTCTTGGTTGATTTAAGATTGATTGAAGATGAATGATATAGTATGTGTAGTATGTGAATTAAGTGTTTTGGATTAAGTTTGATGATGTTAGATGAGTATTTATTAAACAAAGAAAGTTGTGTGTGTGTGCTGTCATTTTATGGCTACTTGCTCAAGTAAAGGTCTTGATGAAATTTTGGCTGATTTCTTGACTAAATTGGATGTTTATTGGTGTAGAAATGGTATTGGAATGATAGGAGTGCAGTTAGGTGTAAAAACTGGAAAATGGAATGTGAGTATGTTTTAATGTTTGGGTCATAACTTTTGATATGATTATGCTATTGAGATGAGGTTTGGATTAAATTAAACTTGAGAAGTTTGGATAGAATTTTTAGGAATGAAGTTCTGTCCAATTGTGGCTTGAAGGATTTTAAATTTTGCTTTGAAAGTGAGATGTATGTGCAGGGTGATTAGTGGTAATGCTAGCATTTAGAGATTTGTGACCTGAAACTTTGGCAAATTTTTTTAGGCTAAAGTAGACAGATTTTGTGAAATTAGTCCTCATGAAAGTTGAAAATTTTCTTGTTATCTTTCTATCGCTACTAAGTATGATATTTTTCGAGTTTGAGATTGAAAGTTATCACTTGTGAACTTTCAGATGATTTTTCAAAGAATGAATGTGCTTTGTGTGTGAAATGCCTCTAAGTATAGGTTTTGTGATTGCTATGCTTCGAAGCTAATTCTGGACTGTTCTGGTTTAAATTAGCTCAAGTAATCTTATGAAAAGTTATAGAGGAATGTATTAGCTTTGTAATGAGGTATAATATGCTAATTTTGGATGTAGGGATTGTAAGTTATGAATTTTTCAAGTATGGTTATGAATTAGGTGATATGTTGATTTAATACTCTGTAACAGGGAATTCACAATCATGTGTGATTTTGATTTAGTTAGAGGTGGAATTTGCTTTTAAGTACTTCATGATAATTGTAGCATGTTTTCTGATCTTTTCAGTGAAATAAAGTACGGAATTTTTGGACAAAAGGTTAGGAAGTTATGATTTTTAGAAGATTGTGTTACTGTTAGGATGACACTTATATGGGCAGAAGCTTTGGTTGAGAAATTAATCAGTTTAGAGGTTGACTTTGCTTCCAAATTATTCATAAAAGTTGTAGAATATGTTTTTCTCTTTCTTTTGATATAAAGCTTGAAATATTTGGCAAAGGAAATGGGAAGATATGATTTTTGGAAAAATGTTGCACTATTTTGGATGATAATGAGTAGGCAGTAACTTTGATTACATTTTTGACACCCTTAGGGATGAAATTGGTTTGTGAGTCCTTCATGGAGCTTGTAGATTTTTCTATGATCTTTCCAATGAGACCTTATTTGTGATTTTTGGATACTTGTGTGAAAATTTAGGTCTTGTGAAAGAGGAGAATGAAATTAGAAAGAAGAAAATGAAATTAGAAAAAAAAATTGGAAATTGGTGGAAGCTCGCACCTCGCGAGGGCGACGCCTCGCCAGGAAGCCCTCGCCCTGGGCTGAGTGCGACGCACTCAGCCCGTTTCTTTTATTTATTTATTATTTATTTTATTCTTTTTGTGATTTATTTTGGCCCAATTTCATTCTTTTGTGAATAACTGTTTCATCCGACATCTGATTGACCTGATTCTCGAGACTTCAGATTCGTGAATTATTTAATTTCAGTTCTATGTAAAATTGTGAATTTTTAGAGATGAAATTGACATAGATTGATTCGGTCAAAGTTAGACGACTGAGTAATTATTTTTCTGGTCCGTATTTTAGCGATAATTGGACCTATAGAGGTCCGAATTGAGCGATTTTGGTGTCTTTGGACTTCTAAATTTTAAAGGAAATTTTAGAGATAAGAATTTTTGGAAGAGTGACGGGAATGTCACAAACATGCATTGTACACATTTAATTTGCTCCATGTGCATTATTCAATATTTCTGATTGGACAATGTGTAATAATTGTGTATTTTAATTGTTATAGAGGCGCATTTGGAGCGTCAACCCAAGGACGTTGCCAAGACTTCCAAGAATTAGCTTGAAAGCCATTGATGAGTGACCTAGACGGTTCTCTTAATTATTATTTGCTTAG
>JANTPM010000006.1:33894645-33914873 GCA_025434745.1 Erythroxylum divaricatum | reverse complement strand
ACATTTTTGGTTTTTTATACGTAATTTCAATTAAAATAGGGAGAAAATTTTATAATATTTGACAATTTTTTTACTTCAAAAATCACTAGTCAGTGAGTCAAATGCAATTCTAGTCATGCGTATGACTTAAATGAGTCACACCGGTGACTCAATTTTTGTAAAATCTCAAATTATTTTATTACTTTTTTCCTTTTTTCGATATTTATTCCTTTATCACTCAAGTTTTTTTTCATTCAGTAGGATTTTTTCCAAATATTTTTTTCATCCTATAATTTAAATTTACTCATACTTAAATAATATTTAATGAATTAATTTTGATATAATTAATATAATATTTATGAATTAATTTTGATATATTAATAGTTATTATAATATAATCGATTCATTTTATATAATGTATATAATAATGTTATTATACATGTTTCGTAGTTTTTTTATCCTATAATTTAAATATACTTATACATAAATAATTGTTGATGAATTTAAATTTTTATTATAATATAATCGGTTCATTATACATAATATATATATAATAATGTTATTATACATCTTTAGTATTCTTTCATCTTATTATTAAAATATACTTATACTTAGATAATAGTTAATGAATTTAATTTTTTGACACGGATGTCGCACTGAAAATATGTAATTTAAATTAAAATAGAAAAATTTTTGATTTTGTATTCCAAAATTTTTTCTTGAGACTTAAAAAAATCACTTACCACGGGTGTGACTTACACACACACACATAAGTCACAGCTGTCACATCCGTGACAATGTTTTATATATACCTGTGACTACTAATATGAGTATATAATATGAAAGGTGAGAGAAGAAATATTGGCGAATAAAGAAAAGAAGATCGTTGGATCATTTAGACAGTGGGATGAATTTTTTTATTCGTCCCACTGTCTAAATTAAAAAGAATTGCATCAAGATTATTTAATTAATTCAATAAATTTAATTACTAATTTCATAAAAATGATTTATTCTTTGCACATTTGTTTTATTTTTAAAAAAATAATTAATAGTTATTAATAACTATACTTAATAATAATTAATTGTTAGTTAATAATATTTAACAATAAATGATAACATGAAATAGGACATACTTATTAATCCTTTCATATTATTATTTAATTATTAATTTTGTTCTAATTGCCTTATTCTTAATTAATAATTATTATTAATTGGTTGTTAATTAACTCATTTGAAAATTTTCTTATTATAATAACTATATACAGCTATTGCATGTTCCAGTAACTTTTAAATAAAAACAAAAATTACCTTCCATCGGTATTAAACACACAAGTCATACTAACGATTGTAAATTAAGTCACCTAAAGTTAATTTAAAAAGTTGAACGATGGGATCCATAAATGATATTACCTGCAAACATCCAATTGTTCATTAATATGAAATCTAGAATCAATTGCAAATTTTATTATAGTACACTGCCATTTTAGAGCTTCGCACGTTTTAACTCATTATTTATTATACCTGACAATTTGATAGACATAAAAGCAAATAGTCTTTCTTTTTTGTCCCTAAAAAAAGTTGCTCTGTTTTTCTGATGACTTCATTTATTATTTTTTTTATGATTTTTTAATTCAGTCAGGTATTGCAATCGTCAAGTGTTGTTAATCACAACTAAAATTATATGTACACACAGTCGTGACTTCCAAATTATACTTTGTAATGTCTCTTCAAGCCCTTCCATTGTTTTCTTCTTTCAAATGCTTCTTTTGCTTTGAATTTAGCAATTGATGTGAACAAGTCACTATTTTATAGTGTCATTTTGATAAAGTATGACTATGATGATTTGATTTGTACAAATTATAACTATTCTTCAATTTTAGATTGTAAATTACCCACACTGACATATAAAATAATTCAAAATGATTTTTTAATTTATCATTGTATATGTTAATATATTATATATATATGTACATATGCACAGTTGTGACTTAACAAGTCACATATGTGATTACTAATAATAATTATAATGCCCATTAATTACGAAATAATACTTTACAAAATTTATTCATAATTCATAACAAAAATTATAACTTGACAATTAACAACCTGATTAATTTGGTATATGTGTTACTATATTAATAATTATTGTTAATGGTTATTAATTATTATATAGTTTATATCACTGAATATTTTTTCAATATACTTAAATAATAGTTAATGAATTAATATAGTTAATTAATTAATTTGTTTTAATTAATAGTTATTAGAATATAATAAATTAATTCAATTATTATTAACAATTATTGGAATATATTTAATTATTTGATTTATTAAAATATAGTTACTTAATTAGGTAATCAATATTAATATTTGGTATATATGTTACTGCATTAATAATTATTATATAGTTTATATATATGTGTGTGTGTGTGTGTGTAGTTAATTAGAAGAACCAAAAAAAGAAATAAAGGAGATGTCACAGGTGTCACACTCGTGAAGGAGTGTCCCGTGAATAAGTGTATAGCATTGTCACGGTTAGTCACAGCCGTGACTTTCAATATATATATAATTAGTCAATATTTTAATTAAAAATATCCAATTTTGGTTCATTTAACTATTTTCTAACATGACATTAATTAACTCGAATATTGATTGTGTTTTAGGTAAACCTATTCTTACTAGTAGTTCATTTGGAAAGTTAGTCTTCCATACTAAATCTGGCGACTCATTCACTGTATCCTCTACAAGTTTAGCTATAGCAAAAACGTTATTGCGAGAAGGTGTTAAAAACCTACACCTAAGGGAAGAAGTATCACTGTTTCAATTGATGCGTTTGAACATGTCAGGACCCTTCTCGGAAATCTAAACACTGGGGACTCATTTATCTTTACCAACTCTTATGTCACATGGAATCCAAGAAAATAATTATATCATTGTGATTTATCGATGAAATAAACTAGACTCGGTTTTAAAGTTGATTTATTGTTGTATTTGTAAAAATGTGTTAAACAACCTCCCTACTAATTAGGGGTCAACCTGAGTGTGGGTTGTTATTGTTGAAATTCTATGACTTTATCACTTGTTAACCTTTTATTTTGTCGCTTGTACTTGAATATGATATTTAACGAATCGCCTTATTTCTTTTTCAATATAATGCATAAAATATTGAAATCAAATTCTTATATTTCTAGAAAATTCAATAAATAATGAATTTCATGTAAAAATATGGGATCAAAGAGGCGGCGTGAGGTAATGCGGCCCAGGTTCAGACGCATGTTCAGAAGTACTTACTGTGAAGGTGAACCGTCACAATCTACAGTTAAAACTGAATCAACTCCTCCCCCTAGGGCCTATAGTTGCAGATGAGTCATCACCTGCTGCTCGTCATCCAACACCATTCGCAACTCATACGTCATCCACTATTCCTTTATTGGATGAAGGAGACGACCGCTAGCCTGGAGCTAAGGGACCTAGTGGAAGAAAGTACATAACAATTGTCAATAATCTGTAAGTGAAAGCACATGAAACACTATATGTTTATAATTAAGTTATAAGTATTTCAGTTTTGCAAATGGTATAAGATTACTTTTTCTTATATTAGGTTCATTTCATCTGGACCGTGTTCTAGAAATATGACATCTAAATTTAAAGAGATGATTGATCCTAAGGGTTATGTATGGAATAAGATCTCTCAGGCCACAAAGACATTTTACTTTCAGGAGTTTGAGGTACAATAAAAATTAATTTTCTTTTTTAATTGATTTGTATACATGAATTAGAAAAATATTATTACATTATAAGTTATCAATTTTCTTCTTTTTATTTCAGAAAGAATTTTTCTGAGATTTTGGTTTCGACGCAATCATACATAAAGTATGGGAGAGGCGAGCTTGTACATATTATCGCGACTTTATTAGTGCAATACACAAGACTGGTGTACGACCGCCTTATATTTCTGAGCAAATATGGAGCCGTTGACTGAAGTATTGAACATTACTTAAGGCAATGTCCATCTCAAGGCGTAACTCGACTAACAGACGTGGAAGTCTGGGGGGAGAGATTCTTCTCGTACATACAGGAGGATCAATAACCCACCACGAGCATACACAAAGACTTGTAAGTATCTAAATTTGACACTTATATTGTAATTGTTTTTCTTTGTTGTATTTCAATTTAAATTGATGATTGAATGTTGAAATGAAAATATGTGTATTATGGATAATGATAATGGTATAAATATCTAGTGTCATATATGGTTGTGTTGTTAAATAAATTTATATATTCAACAGGGAGGAAATATCATAAAAATAAAGGAAACTCTTCCGAAATTTTTATAAAATCTAGTTAACATCTAACATTTTAGGTTAAATATGCAGGAAAATTCTATGGGCATGAGACTTACACCTACTCAAGTGTTTTTACACACTCACACTAAAAAGCATGACAGTGTAATATTCGTCAATAGCCAATGTAGAGAACTGAATGTATGTGAAATTAATGCTTTAATATTATTGCTTAATAATTATCATTTACTAATATAAACATTGTTTCATAATAAAACTAAATCCAAGAAAACATTCAACGATAATCTCAGGAGGAACAAGCTGTTGATGAGAGTCAGACGTATCATGATGCAATGAATGGTAGGGACCGTCGTGGAAGATTCTTCAGGCTAGGCTCATTTGTGAACACATGTTATTCACAATTCTCCACGTTCAGTACAACAGTGTCTCGTAAACGCTCACAAACCGATCAAGTCAATCGACTTCAGACAACAGTGGACACATTGATAGACACCATAGCCCAACTGAATCAAGAGATTGATGAATTGAAGGTGAGAGATAGCACCTCAGAGCACCGGCAGTCACCCAGACATTAGGATTGTTCCAGTCATTTACTCTGAATTACAAAGACTTATTATGTATAATGTAATGTTTTTATTAGCAATTAAGATAATTTTAACTTTATATCATTAATCAACTTTCTGTTTAAATAAATTAAATATATAAAAATCAAAATATTATAAGCAGATAATTCATAACTATTGAAATTATGCATTAACCAGAAGATCATGAAATAAAATTTAATGTCGAGATTTTTTTAAAAAAATTTAAACATATTTACCGATAAAATACATTGGTAAAATTCATTATATTTACCAATGGAACAAAAAATTGTCGATAAATTCTATGATATTTACTGACAGAACAGAGAATCACCATTGGTAATATTAACAGTTGTTGCCAACTTTACTGTCAGGATTTGCTAATTCGTCGGTATTCTTACTGACAGAAAATCATAACCATCGATAATGTCACCAACAGAATAACCAATATCATCTGAAAAATATTTCAACGGGAAGAAAACGAGCATGGGTAAATTAACAGACGACCGTTTTTACAACGCCTTTATTTGTCGATAGATTCTGATGCCAATTTATATTACCGACAAAATCTAAAAGTTTTTCATTGGTAATATCTGTCGCTAAATAACATTTTTCTTGTAGTGTAGTGTGATAATCTTAATGCTACATATTGTGCTTTAAATTTTTTGTCTCGTACTTATACCAAGCATATAAGGCCCCCTTCATTAGGCATATTTCTTCTTCCAACCAGAATGTTGATGTTATGACTAAAGGTCTATCTTTTTTAACATTTTATTGACTTTGAGACAAGCTCATGATCTCACTCTCTCACAAGCTTGAGTGGAGTTGATAACACATATCCTAACTATCAATATGGTTCAGTTACTAAGAATTCTAGCTATGATATAAATGCTTTTTAGTTGAATATCTTATTCATTCTTATCTTGTACATTACAAAGTTGATGTGCACCTTAGACCTTACAGATTAATCAACTATCAATATATCACATCCCTTCAATGATATTCACTTTATTAAACAAGTTTATTAATCAATTATCAATATGTCACATCCCTTCAATGATATTCACTTTATTAAACAACTTTATTACATAGGGTACAAAAATAAAGATGATGCTTTTATCTAAAAAAGGTATGGGATTTAGTGGATAGCAACACTAATGAAAATGGATTTATTAGAGACCTTAGAAACATTTAAGAACTTATTTATCTTCCAACAAATTGTGAATAAGGAAAATTTTCCTCAAATTTAGTTTTAGAACAAAATTAAAAGAAATTTATGTTTATAACATCAAAAAAGTAAAAATGTTAAACTTCAAAAGAAATTTAAAATTTTTAAGATAAAAATGTTTTATTACACTTTTCTTAATATAATTGATGATGTAACTAAATTAAAAATATCAAAATTTTGGGAGCATAAAAAAGTTAAAAATTCTTAAAATTTATCCAAAAAATAAGATTATATTATGATTATAATTGGAGACATGATAATATTATTTTGGTAATGTTGTTTATAATAAGATACTAGGAGATAAGATTAAGATAAGACAAAACTCTTTTTTTTTTTAGACTTAAAGAGCAACAAAGTAACTTGGAAAGGGAGATAGATGAAAGTGGGAGACAGACTAATTCCCCTATAAAGGTTTTGTTAAAGTTTAAATGATGGGCATAAAAGTTCTGAAAAGATAATTTGTTTTTATTGTTTACGTATTTGTTTAATACATTCCTTATAATTTCCCTTGGTCTTATGACTTGTAACCAATGTTTTGAAACTCATATCGGTTGTCTTATTGGTCATCGGTTTGATCGGTTCAATCACCGGTTAAATCGGTGTGACGTAACCGGTTCAACCACCGGTCGAACAGGTGTGACGTAATAATTATGCAATAATTATATTTAATTATATATAATATTAAAAATATTTTAAAAAAATAAAAATAAAAATACAAAAAGTCAAATCGGTCAGAGCGGTCGGACCAGACCGACCTGACCGGTCAATTGATCGATTTTGACCGATTCAGACTGGTTCAATTTATAGCCGATTTTGAGGGATAAACCGGACCGAACCACCCACCAGTCACTGATCAAACCGATTGGACCAACCGGTCCGGTCCGAATTTGAAAACCATGCTTGTAACTATACTTCCTCCACTAAGTAATCATATTTCATTTTCATTGAATACCCTTGTGGTTGCTTTTACTCCTCACCAAACTACTTCCACTTGGTAATGGCGTCTATATTTTCATTCCATATATTCATTATTATATCAAATTACCAAAGTACCATATATATATATATATATATAATATCTGAATTAATGCAATAACTTACAAATCAAGCCAATGTATACTTCATATTATGCAAATTTTGTACAACAGACTCAATGGAAAGAGTGTAGATAAAAGGATCCACACACATGACCTTTTGATTCCATGCCTCTCAACCTGACTAAAAAAAATTTTATGTTCATTTCATGCATTTTGTGATCAGAAGATCACAGGCATGAGTCATGAAAATACTTTCTTTATAAAACACAAAAAAATATATATATATAATTAATGACCTTATACCGACTTTCACAAAACGACGGATTAAAAAAAACATTAATCCACACTAAATGCTGGAATAAAATTGAAAGGACGAAATATTTTGTTAACAAAAATAAATACTTCCTTACGTAGAAAAAGAAAAAGGAAACTTTAGACAAAGATTCGCATACGACAAATAGCAATTGCAAGAAAGAAACTTCCAAGAAACAGCCGGTGTCAACTTTTACTTGCAATTTTATCCAACAACAATTGTCTTCGTCTTCCACTTCAACCCTGGAATTCTCCGCCCACAGTTACGCCATGTTGTCAGTCAACACACCGACACAGCCTCATCTCTACGTTTCTCTAGTCCACTGAAAATTAGGCTAACCAAGGATCCAAGTTTTATGCCAAAGCTGAGTTCTTGAATTCACGGTATTGACTGCATTAGCTTTTAAACAGGGTTTTATATATGATATCTGTTTACTTTCTTGATTCCGGGTCTTGTTTTAAGGTGAATGCAGTGAGTGCTGATATGGGTCGATGTGATTTTGGATAACCACGGCGTTGTCAGTAGGCAAATTGCGGAATTTTATGATACCTGAAGAAATGCTGTTTAGTTTTGGATTTAATAGCAGAAATGACAATGGTTTTGTTTTCCAAGTTCGACTAGACTTAGAAGTTTTCACCCCATTATGGTTGATGGGAAATGATTTGATATTTTAGTCATCCAGTGTTTTTATTTTCCTGCAGGTTTCTTGCTTAGAATCTAGCAATAAAAACCACATCTTTGAACATATATTTCTTATTCCTTTGTTTTACGTAACTTCTGCTCGTGAACTGTTTGCTATGGCTATTTCCAATGTTACCTTCTCAAACATCAATGGGTTTAAACAAGGCCTTTCATTTGCGGATGTGCAAACTGTCAACTCGGTGGTTTTTGTCTTGTCCTCTTCTCAACTGATGATCTTCTTCCACTCCGTTTCTTATACTAAAAGATAAGATTTATTGTTAATAGGATATTCTGTCTGTTCTGCGTTGGGATTCCGTTGTATTGTCCTTTCTTTTGCTTGCATAGCCATACTGAATTTTGACCATATACATTGAATATTGCAGCCTTTTGTAGATTGTAATTGATGGGTGGGATACTTACAAAACGAGCTAGCCCACAACAGCCTTCTAGTTCATATTCATGGAGTCAGCGTAGCTATTCACCATCACCATATGATCAACCTAGCCATGAGCACGTGCCTCACCAATATTATGCACCTCCATTCAAAAGCCATGCTGATCAACCAGCGAATTCAAGGAGGTTGGACAGGAAGTTCAGAAAAATAAACGATGATTACAGTAGCTTGGACCAGGTGACTTCCTAGTTCATAGTAAAACAGGGTAGTGTAGTTGCAGACAACCAAGTTATATAATAGATGATAGAATTGTAAACAATCAAAGTGTATGCTATCTTGGTTGCAAAGTGAAAAAAAAAAAAATCTGCTGAAAAATCGTTCTATTGTTTGCTTAAACGGGTTGTCATTATATTTTAGGAAACGTTCAAACTCTTGGTATACCAAAGGTTGGAAGGCTTCCGTCTAATAAACTTCCTCTCCTTTTGTGTTGTCTTGAATTGTCTACTGGAGTAGTGAGATTACTGTCAAACCATGATATTGCACCTTCTGTAAACCAACCGATGTTTAAATTATAGTATGTCTCCTACTCCTTAATAAGATATTAAATGAGGTTATTGCACACTTATATATATATATATGCAGGTTACTGGAGCATTAGCAAGTGCAGGTCTGGAGTCTTCAAATCTGATTGTTGGAATTGATTTCACAAAGAGCAATGAGTGGACAGGTTGCAACTAATCCGAATTTCTTTTTCTTCTTTTCTCTAGATTATCTCTAGAACTTGATTGGCCTGCTTCCATGTTAGGTTCAAGATCTTTCAATCGAAGAAGCCTACATTACATTGGAGATGATCAAAATCCCTACGAGCAAGCCATAGCCATTATTGGGAAAACGTTGTCTTCCTTTGATGACGATAACTTAATTCCTTGTTTTGGATTCGGAGATGGTATTTCTGTGAATAGTTGTTGGGAGAAAATTTTAGAAATGGTGTTCCTTGATAACTCATGTTATGTGATTCTATAATCTTGCAGCATCAACTCATGATCAGGAAGTTTTCAGTTTTTACCCAGATGAGAGGTTTTGTAATGGGTTTGAAGAAGTTTTAAGCCGATACAGAGAATTGGTACCTAATCTACGATTAGCAGGTTCCAACTCAATCATCTCGACCTGTTCTCTTTTATACACTGGTTAAGAGAGTGTAAATCTTGTTTGTTTGCTACAGGACCAACGTCATTTGCCCCTATAATTGAAATGGCCATTACAATTGTCGAACAAAGCCGTGGCCAGTACCATGTTCTTCTTATAATAGCCGATGGACAAGTACTTTCTATCTGATACTTTTCACTAAATTTTTTCTACGAACCATTTCATTAAGAAGTAGAAAGTTGTGTATATTGATACGATTTATCACTTTTTGCTTGGTCTGTTATGCTACAATTTTAGGGAAGTATACTTCTTGTCTTGAATATTGAAAGGTTAAATCTTTCATAAATTTTGGTTCAGATTCATTTGATAAAAAACAACGAGAAAGGAAATTTTGATCGTGTCCCAGAGAATTCCCCCACCAATACTGATTTTAGAATTTTGCTTATTAATATTGCGAAGTTTTGTCTATGAAATGAAGATATCATCTAGTTTGTAAATTTGCATAGCGAGGCTATGTTTCAAGATTTCCTAGCTCTATTATACAACTACCAACTTCTGAAGGTGGATCAGATGCCAATCAAAACGTGTTCTCAATAATGATTATGAGAATGTGGTGATAGATTTCGGTTTATTCAGCCATGTTTGTGCCTCGATCATATCTATGGCCACTGTTGTGCAGAATCTCACTGTAGTTATTTAGTTACTTGCTGAAATTCGTGATAATCTAAAACGAAACTTGGAAACTTGGAAAGCAAAGAAAGAAGTTAACAACTCCAGATCACAAAAATCTGAAGCTATTAGTTAGATCAACAACAAGTTTTATCTGTGACAGGTGACAAGAAGCGTTGAAACCGAGCGTGGTCAATTAAGCATGCAGGAAAAGAAAACTGTTGAAGCAATTGTGAAAGCCAGGTAAAACAGTTAAACTTGTTTCTTGGGTTATATATAATGTCTAAACGATTGTCAAGTACTTTTTGACATGCAGTGAGTATCCCCTGTCTATTATATTAGTGGGGGTTGGAGATGGCCCATGGGACATGATGAAGGAATTTGATGATAACATCCCTGCTCGAGCTTTTGACAACTTCCAGGCAAGTCAGTTTCAATTTACTGTTACTTGAAATCTAATAGTCTTACTTTTCTAGTCGAATGCTGATTCCACAACTTCTATCTTCTTAGTTTGTGAACTTCACAGAAATAATGTCTAAAAGAGTGGACAGATCCAGAAAGGAAGCAGAATTTGCTCTTGCAGCTTTGATGGAGATACCTTCACAGTATAGAGCTACCCTGGAGCTTAATACACTGGGGTAATCAATCGAACTTCTCTGAAGTCTCATTAGAGTTTCTCCATGGGAGCTATAGTTGATGTCAACTGTAATTATTTTGCTTTTTGTTTGTCAATCAGTTCAAGCAGGGGAAAAGCCATCGATAGAGTTCCTCTTCCCCCTCCCCAGTATGGCCATGCTTCATTCAGCAACCCTAAACCTTCACGGTCAAGCAATCTTGGCCCAAGTGCACCTTCTGCTGCCCGACATAATGCAGTTGACATGGGGTCTCCTGAAACTTGTGTTTCAGATGATCATGTACTGAAAAAGTTTAATATTTTTAGACGCGTCATTGTTTCATAGTTTAGCTTACTTACCGCTGGCACACACTACGCATTGTTAAAAGATGTCTAGTTACTGATGTTTTCTGAAAGTTTCCATGATATGGGTATATCAGGTTTGCCCCATCTGCATCACCAGTAGAAAGGATATGGCCTTCAATTGCGGGCATCAGGTAACGTGGTTATTTTCTCTCTTTTTACTTATAAAATGTGGAGTTGTACCACTAAGCTTCATTTATTGTAGACATGCTGTGACTGTGGACAACATCTCCAGTTATGCCCAATCTGCCAAAGAGCCATAGAGATCAGGATAAAGCTCTACTAAGCATCTTCTCAAAAACGTATCCGCTAATAAGTCTTCACCTTTTCTTTCTTTTCTTTTCTTTTCCCACTTTGTGTCTTGAAGACTCCAGCATTACAATGTTTAATTTGCCGCCCTCTACTTGCTTCTCATAGACATGGTATCTGTGTTCAATAGTTCATTCAGTTTCGTAAGAGCTTAAGCACAACCATAGCTGTCGGCTAGCTTCTGTTTAATTTTTCGAACAAGTTTCAGTGTGATTCTTTAACATCTGTGGCCCACGTATCAATCCTGTACAAATTGGACACAGATTGTCTGCTGCCTCTATTCAATGCTTATGCTTAAATCTGATCCATTTGAACAACTTGAAACAATTGAATTCCCATCACAGATTACCAAAACATTGTTTCTTTTTATGAACTTGATGTACGTGAGGAGACAAAAGAGGGCTCCACTCTATTCTCCGTAGCAAGGTTTTGAAATTCAGACTGGACGTCGAACTGAAAGTCTTATTGGTCACTGGTTCGATCGGTTTGATCACGGGTCGAATCGGTATGATATCATAATTACGCAATAATAATATTTAATTATATATAATATTAGTAATATTAAAAAATAAAAAAATGTATCAAATAATATAAATAAATATAAATAAAAAATGTGATGCGTTTTAGAAAGAAGAAAGCAAAAATAAATTAAAAAAATTCATTGAACCGCTGATCAACCAGTTCGATCAGTCTCGATTTAACTGGTTAATTGATCGGTTCTCACCGATTCATACTGGTTCAATTAGAGATTAGTTTTTAGGAGTTACTTGGATCGGATAGTCGACTGGTCATCTATCAAATTAGTCGAACCAGCTGGTCCAATCCGAGTTTCAAAACACTGCTCCATAACATTACCACATCAAAATGACTCTTTAAATGAGGTGATTATGGGATTTATTATTATTATTATTATTATTATTATTTGACCTCTTTATCTAATAAGCTACAGTATTTTCCAAGTTTAATTGATATTATATTAAAACTCTTTTATTTTAAATATATTACTTATAAAAAAATTAGCACATGTCAAATCATCTCTAAATTTTAAAAGTTGAACTTATTAAATTAGGAAGATTGTAACTCTATTTTAAGAATGATTCAAAAAAATGTGAAGTCCTTTCACATCTAATGCATATACTATGATTTTGTTTATATTTTAGAATTATTAAACGTATAATTTTAAAATTGTCATTTTACAATATTAAAACCATACATTTAATAATTCTAAATACATTGATAGTCTTTTTTTATAAACTTTCAAATATTAAAAATATTAAATAATTTTAAATTTTAAATTTTATAAATAGATATTTATTATATTAATTTGCAAGTGGATTTAATTTCGTTAGAATAAAAATAAACAGACGGTGGCGGAACTTGGGTCTTTGTATTTGTGCGTATCCTAAATAAACTCCGGACAAATCGGCTGACCTGCTTACCATGATTTCAAAGTCAACCGTCGCCGTCACTGCTTTGTTCAATTATTAATTGGTATCTTTTTTCTTTAATGTGCATGAACATACTTGATCCTTCAATATATATATATATATATATATCTGTACCGGACATTCTTAGATTTACTTTCGGTGACGGCATGACTTGCGGTTGAAGTCAAACATCGTATTTCTTACAAAATTTTCAGATCTTCTCCTCAATATTATGATATCCAATAAATTTCAGACATTTATTTATTTGAATTTTATGTAAGTCTTATGTAAATTTCGCGTAAGTCCCGCAAAATAAATGACTAAAATTTTATAAAAAAAATAAGACAGAATAATATTAGACAAAAGATCTTATTCCATAAGACAGAATAATATTGGACAGAAGATCTTGCCCACTCAAACCGTGAATCAAACGTTTAAATTTCGCTCCGCCCTCTGCCTTTAAGACGGGGAAAAGAAAACCCTCTTAACTGCTTTACTGGCCACACACCTAACCTTGTGTCGTGTCTATGGCAACACTAATGTGATCCTTAAGCCAAACATTTTTAGCTGCACTAAACAGCCAGAACCCCAAACAGCTAAGAGGCACGCCCACCTCTGCTCACGTCATAAGCTGGGCCGTAGGATAGCTTCACGAGTATTGGATGTCGCCAAGATAAGGGGAAACACAGTTCCACTTTTGGATAAAAGACTACATTATTGGTCTTCTTTTGCTAGAGGATAAACTTCTTTGAACTCCACTGTTGATTTTTAATGATAAGTTCTTGGTGTTTGAGGTCAGTTCCAATCTGGGTTGTTCTTGTTTTCGTTAGATTTAGTAGAGGCGACTCTAGATTTGGTTATTAAGTTGTCTTTTGCATTGGCTTTCACTCACTACTGCTTTCTAAAAGCTGTCTTTAGCATTATCATGTTGTCTTCACAGTAGGTAATTTGAGGAGTGACCATTCTGGATCGATTTTCTAATCCAGATAAACCAACAATTGCTACTTTCCTTGAGGTGCATTAGAGCCTTTTTCTTAGTTACGACAATTGCTTCTTGATGTAGTTATTTATCTGTACAAAACGAAGTTCGTCATTTTAGATTCAGTTCCTCTTACACCTATTCAAACTTATTCCTGCTAATGAAACTCTGTCCCTATTCTGTTATGTGACTGCGCAATGTAAATTATAAATCTAACGAGTTGCAACATTTCCGCTTCGTCAACTGTATTGAGGTGGGTTTTTGGGTCATTTCATTTTGTTTTCATTGAAGATTGGTGAAATTCAAATGAGGGCGGCTCTTACACTTGGCTTGACACGGTCTAGATCGTTGTGCTTCTGGATTTTCCTTTCCCAAAAACAAACTTTGGAGTTTATTCAAAACTATCAATTTGGTCAAATTACACTTCATAAGAAATTTTACCGAATGGTATTGCTACTTTTAGAAGCATAAAAGGTCCTGTTATGACATATATTCCGTGCATCAGAATCAAGATTTAATACAAATTCTGTATTTCAGATTTTGGTTCTCGTTTTGCCAGTGTGATATATGAGAAAGCTTTCCGTTAGCTTTAGTTATGGAAAATATGAAATAGAAGCGTCTGATGTGTGGAAATTTGCAAACTATATTACATGTTTTGAAGGCAGTTGATATTATGTCTAAAATTTGTCAATCAATGAGATACACCTGGGGAAATTTGCTAACTATATTGCATGTTTTGGATGCAGTTGATATTTTGTCTAAAATTTGTCAATCAATGGGATACACCAAGTCCTTGATTTGCCTTTTGGTTTCTCTTCCTGTGATTTTGGCACAAGAAGTTTCACGTGCTACGGTGGTAGTTGATAGTGCTACCACAATTGCTGAAACTGATGATAATTTTATCTGTGCAACCATTGACTGGTGGCCTCATGATAAGTGCAACTACAATCAATGTCCCTGGGGTTATTCATCTGTAATTAACTTGGTAAGTCTAACGAAATGACTTATCATTGTGATATCAGATGAGTTTTTGAGGATTTCCTTGACTTTATTTCCTTCATTTTTTAAAATTCTGGTTAAAATGATGAAGCAATGTTAATTAATTTCTCCTATTCTCTTGGATATTGTCAGGACTTGTCTCATCCTCTTCTTAGCAAAGCTATCCAAGGTTTTGTATCACTTTTTTGTGGCAAATCAAGCTTGATGTGCAATGTCCTTGAACAACATGATATTTATATCTGACTTTACAGCTTTTAGGCCTTTGAGAATACGGATTGGAGGATCTTTACAAGACCGAGTATTATATGATATGGAAAATCTGAAATCTCCTTGCCATCCATTTAGAAAAATGAAAGACGCGCTATTTGGATTTTCAAAGGGTTGTTTGCACATGAACCGGTGGGATGAGCTGAATCACTTCTTCAGTAGGACAGGGTAAGGGATTGCAATCTTCTCTTTTCTCCAGGTTTCTCACCAGGTTCTTTTTAATAACCTGGTATAAATAGTAAGAAACAGGATTCCCTTGCTTTGCGGTTTATTCAGCTTTGTCTAAGGCATTACTACAGTATTGATCAAGGATTTGTCTGATCATCTCTAGAATATGACATTTGCAGGGCCATAGTAATTTTTGGTTTAAATGCCCTTCACGGAAGACACCAGATCAGCAAAAATATTTGGGGCGGAGCTTGGGATTCCAATAATGCCCTTGGCTTTATAAATTATACGGTCTCAAAGGGATACAAGATAGACTCGTGGGAATTTGGTATAAGATTTTAAGAATGCTGTTCCTCACTTTTGATTCATTTTCTTTAATCACACCTTTCATATTGTTTTTTCCATTTTAGGAAATGAATTGAGTGGAGCTGGTGTTGGTGCAAGTGTTAGTGCTGAAATATATGGAAAAGATTTGATTGCCCTCAAGAAGATCATCCACGATCTGTATAAAGACTCTGACTATAAGCCTTCTCTTGTAGCTCCCGGGGGATTTTTTGACAGGCAATGGTTTGCTAGGCTTCTTCAGGTTTCAGGTTCAGATATTGTCAACATAATGACTCATCATATATACAACTTGGGTCCGGGTAGGTTATTGTAGCGTAATTGTTTTCTCTTAAAGTTTATGTGCACTCCTAACATGTTAGTAATATAAAATTTCAGGCCAAATACTTTTTGAATCCTTTTAATGACCAGAAGAATATGTATATATGTAGATATATAAGTTTATACTTTATTAAAACAAAAATATTTTATGTAATTAGTTCATGTATGCTTTAGTCAGAGCAGCATTTTTTTGAATGAGGTTAAACCCAAGTAGCATTGAAATTCACATACCCTAAAATAGAACAGGTTTGAACCCCCCAAGGGGCTGCACAAAAACACACAAGTTGTTTAGTTTACATCAGGCATAATTTTCATAACTTCTGATCTTTCATTCTTGTCATAATATTCATATTCCCTTGTTGAAAAAAATGTAATGATCCAAGTTATAAATCAACCATGGAAGTTGAAATGATTACAAGCCAATTTTAATAGGTTTAGAATAATAATATCTATCCGAATCAATGCTGAAAGTATGATAATAGTAAAGAGTATTACTCAAGTTCTGGCTAGGTGATTCTGCTATAACTATATAGAAATTAAGCTCACTCGATTTATGGACAAAAGAGTAGGAGACAGAAACTGTTCTCCATTGTTACATTTGTCTACAGTGCATCTGACATGTTCCTCTGACAACTGAGATGTATAACCCATAATTTGGTAGATGTAGAAGTAATTCACAATCTCTGGACTAGACACTTGCTGTACACAGTTATCTTGATTGATCTATGATTGATTTGAGGAATTAATGGCATTGCACAATCACTTCTCTTCTAGTTACTTAAAGTCCTACTTCCACAGGTGATGATCCCAACCTTGTGAAAAAGATACTGGATCCCCATTATCTGAGCAAAATTGAAGAAACATTCCGTAATCTTCAGCTGACCATTAAGCAGAATGGTGCTTGGGCCTCTGCCTGGGTTGGAGAGTCTGGTGGGGCATATAACAGTGGTGGTCATCATGTATCTAACGCATTCATCGACAGCTTTTGGTAATCCTGCTTGGCCTACTGCTCTATTTATGCTTTTTATATGAGCTGGACAATGAGCTTTTATGTTCAATAAGAATGATAAGCATCCTGTTTCTCTTAATGTTGTGCATTAGGTACTTAGATCAGCTTGGAATGGCATCCGTGTACAATACTAGAGTATATTGCAGGCAGACATTGATTGGGGGAAACTATGGTCTCCTTAACACAACTACCCTTGTTCCCAACCCAGATTACTACAGGCAAGAGGATGAAAGTTTAAGCTTTTGATGGATCCTATGAGTAGATTTTCTACATGGGTAAACTAATCCAAATTTCTTGTTCATGTTGGATATGGTTGTCAACAGTGCGCTTCTGTGGCATCGACTTATGGGGAAAGGTGTTCTAGCTATTCACAGCGATGCTTCACCATTTTTACGCTCTTATGCTCATTGTTCAAAAGGAAGAGTAAGACTGGTTTCCACATTTTACTTGATCACTTAATAGCTGCCACAAAAGAAAATTTGGGCACGTAGATCTGGAAGGTTTTGATTCGGTAATCAGACAGTCTATATTAGGAAAAACGTTATTTGCTCTCTAAATAAATATACTTCAGTGGATTTTTATGTAATTAGTTAATAATAGATGTGGAGGGACATTTGTTTTAGCAGCCGTCTACAAAGGGAGAACTAGGGGACTTAACTGATTTGCCACACAGAATATATGAAACCTGAGCTATTATTCTGTATTGAAATGGTCGTTTGCTTTTTTTTGTTTGAACATGCTCTTGCTCATGCCGCTCTTTTTGCAATTAACTTGAATAGATTTCATACATTAAGATAGCCCTGAAAGAAGAAATTTCATTGACATCATTGTTCCTGGCCATATGATAAAATTTATGTTGGTTTGACTCATTCAAGTTTCGGTTGTCCTTGTCACAGCCTGGTATAACTCTGCTGTTGATCAATTTGAGCGAACAGACCAATTACATCATCCATGTTCAGAATAGCCTGAGCTTGAAATTGCGTGTCAAGGAGAAGGTTCATGCTGAAAGCCCTTTCACGCGTGGCCTTAAGAGATCAGTATCATGGGTTGGAAGCCAAGTATCAGGCGGAACATTAACCCGAGAGGAGTATCATTTGACTCCAGAAGGTGGGTACCTCCGGAGCCAGATCATGGTCCTAAATGGAATTCCATTGAGGCTTACAAAAGATGGTGATATCCCAAAATTGGACCCTGTCCATGTTAATGTGAATTCTCCCATTTACATCAGGCACTTGTCCATTTCTTTTATAGTAATCCCTAATTTTGATGCTCCAGCTTGTGCATGATTTCGCTGCAATTATAGTCAAGCTTTACCACCTTGTATATGAGGTGAAGTTGCATAACTTATACCTTTATGAATGTAATTCTCAGCAATTGTAATTATAGAATTTTATATATTGATATTAATCTTACATTTCTTGAGATATTATTTCAATCATCTCTGTGGCAGTTCTACCTCCTTTGCATGATATGAAGTTATTCAAGTTCCATTCCACATCTTGGACTAGAATAGAACAAAAAGTATACTATAGTCCTGACTTATCATCTGCTTTTAGATGACCGGAACACAAGCAACAGAGCATAGCAGTGCAAGAACAGGAAAACCATTGGTGGAATCCAGTCGTAAAGTAAAAACTTTGTTAGTAAATCTTCCCAGCTTTCTATAACCCAACTATTGATATCCACATCTTTTTAGTTTCTTTCTAGTATGTATTGTCTACTTCACATCTTGAATGTCCGTACATTGATTAAACCTGGAAAAATTAATTATTTATGCAATGATTAAATGTTTTTTATTTTTCTTCTTTGACTGAAGAATAAAAGTTGCCCTGGATGTCAATTTGGTTTTCTTTTTTCTTTTTAATTTCATTTAAAATAATAATTATTTTTATTAGCATAATTATATAATACTTCTACTAAGTAATTAATTATAAATCGTTATAAATAATTAGGTCAATTGTTCGGAGCCATCCTATGGTTACAATAATTATCAAAAATCTCCTAAGTAATTAATTATCACTTGAAATGAAACACTGTCGCTCTAAAAGCAACAACGCACGACACTGTGACATCTATGTCCGCGTTGGTGAGAGAGACATGCTACCAGCTCATGTTGTCCAAACGCCATCATCGCTTTCATGGCCTTTATGATGTCGTCAAGTTCGCAGAAAATAGCTTGACCACATCGCCTCTGTGTCATTGATTAAGACTTCTTTTAATTGAATAGTTATTAATAAATTAAATTGAGATGTAATATGATTATATTATAATAAAATATGATGAAATATAAAGATTTCATATTATATCTTATTTTATCATAAACAGTAAAAATAAATTATTTTAGATTTTAGAGTTTTAGAATAAAATATAAAATAATAAATAATATTTAACTATATTGTACTTTGAACATTTCTTTCAAACAATATTTTACTATATTACATTATGAACTCTTCTATCTGTCCTAATAAAAAAAAATTAATATTACATTTATTTACATTCTATTTTATTATAGATCATTACATTCTATTAGAAATTTTACTTTCAATCAAACATGGCCTAAAAGCTTTTCTGCATTGAGGAGAGCATAAATTAGATTGAAGCTCTCGGAAGTCATATTTTAGTCCACTGTCTGACAATAAGCTCTGTTAGAGATTGAAGCTCACTAATCTTCAATCTACCTCATCTTGTGCAAACTCTTCATAGGTAAACTGATTTTACATGTGGTTGGGTCGGTCGTGCTAGGCCCAAGCCCAGACGCAGAACGACGCACGGGCCGATCGACCCATCCCTTGGAGACTGACCTAATTCCTACAGGTAATAATCATATAAATTCATTACCTTATCATGAAAAAGGTACAATTTCCAAGAACCTTATTCTTCTCTATTCACTAGCCACCAAAGCTCTAAAAAAAGACTGATTTGAGCATCAGAAGGGCCTACCGGAAATCAACCTCCGGCGTGCCTTTATTGTTTTGCAGGTATCTTCGAATCGGATAACCAATCTCATGGATCCAGGTAGCAGCTCCCAGCCCCACCAAAATTCGACAGAACCAATTGGCGCCCACCGTAGGGCCGGGCATCAAGGCACCACGTCTAGAA
>JANTPM010000006.1:33866838-33885906 GCA_025434745.1 Erythroxylum divaricatum | reverse complement strand
TACGTCACACCGGTTCGACCGGTGATTGAACCGGTCGAACCGGTCAAACCGGTAACCAGTAAGGCCACCGGTTCGATAACCGATCCGGTTTTTAAAACATTGATCAAAGTCATAATAGTCCATAATGGATTCCTTATATTGTGTAGTATTGACATATTTATTGATTATAAACCTTAATGCCAAATCGAATTCAAAGATACTTTATTTAAATTCTTTACCTATTAATATATATTGCACCACATTAGGACTACATAAAGTGAAATTATTAAGTTTATACATTTAAAAGTAGTATAAAACTCAAGTCGATTTAATAAAGACTTATTTGTACAAATTTTCTCCAACTCATATCATCAATCAAAGCATCAAAATTTTCATTGATATTTGACTCCTCTAAAGAAGGGTAACGCACATACTTAGTTGAATTAATATGTCGAGTTTTAAGAGTAATATAACTTTGCCCCTCTATTTAAGATGTCGTTAAAGGTCTGACTCAAACGGTGACAAAATAAACGTACCCTTGGCTATCTGAGCTTGTTCATCGTTAGTAGTAAAATACGTTATTTTTAAAATAATATAAATTAAAAACAGTAACATTCAGATGCCCATCACGAGCATAGATTCGAATATTAAGTCAAATTCAAGCTTTTGAAAAAAATATTGAACTTGAACCAGCCCAATATGAATCACTAATTGGTAGACTTTGAAAACAATCATAGAAAAAGTAAACACCCCTAATCCAATATCCAACCATTTCCATGGCTACAATTATCTCACCTTCAGCTCGCCTGAGGGCACGACTCTTCCATAAACTTCAATCAATGGAAATCAACTTGATACAATATTTTCCATGTTGCCTAATTAATCAATTACAAGTAAAACCAGAATGAGGATCGCCCATGATGAGAAAAGAGAAGGCAAGCCAAGTGCAATACTCTTTTCTCAGGCTGCATTTAACTATTTGTTATTTGCTTGTTACATATCACAAGCCAAAGTCACGGTGTTGTTTTAAAATATGAACTCTGCATCAGAGACTTCAAGTTCCTTATGTGCACCAATGGGGTTGACACCTGCCCGGAATCCATTTCCTTCAATATACCTGCATTTTGGCACTCAACTTTACAGAATGCTCTATTTATTCCAATATATTTCTACTTATTCTAAAGGAACTCACATTTCTTTCAAGTAAGGATGCTTGTAGAATACATCTAGAATCCTTCCCGTGAATTGATTATGATCCAGGTACCTTAAAAAACAATATGCATTTAGCATGTGGTACATGTAAGCATGTTATCAGAAATGGTCAAAAAAAGAATTTGGATTCATCAGTTTGTCAATGATTACAAAAGTAAACAACAAAAACCCAATGAACAGAGAAATTATATCTCTCAACCTTATATGTAATTGTCATAAAAGACAATTATGCTAAAGTGATTCAAATCCATTCAGAAATTAACGACTCACAAGTAAGTCAGTCTAGGAATGAAAGCAAGTGCAGCTGGTATCGCTCCAGACATCTTGTTGTAAGACAAATACCTACAGATAAAAGCACAAAACCTGGCATATCTACACTGAAACAACAAACCAGAAAAAGTATAAAAGATAACGACGGACACATCATCTGAAAACACTTACAAAATTTCCAAGTTTGTCAAGTTTGCAAGCTGTGATGGAACTCCTCCCGTCAAATAGTTGTTATTCAAATATCTATGGGTTAAAACATTGAGATAAAATAGTTAAAGCTCTTTGATACAGGACCACATGTTATCTAGCATATATATAAGGACTTAACAACTCAACTTACAGGTTCCTTAAGGCTGGAAAGCATCCTTCTAGACGGATAAGTTCTCTGATTGTGCCCACCAAATGATTGTTGCCAACATCACTACAAGGAAATAATAAATTTATATCGGTAAATAAAATTATGGATCTAAATACAATCCAAATGCAAGACTCAAAGAAAGTCGTTACGAAGAATTAATGTTATTGGAACAATAAATATGAAACAGAAATGGAAGGAAAAACAAGATTGTATGGAAATGGTGAGATAGATGAAATAAACATTTCTAGTCAAGTTTTAAGATCAACAGTTTACTCTACACTATTTTCCTCATTCTCATAAGTCCCATGTGTTCTTTTTCGTAACCAAGTCAAGTTTAAAGCAATTAAAAGATAGACTATTACAGGTGACGAAGATTCTTCAGAGTTCCCAATTCAGCTGGAATGCGGCCAGTCAAACGATTTTCTTGGAGGTAAACATAGCGGAGTTCTGGCAGGTTTGCAAGTTCCTTCGGGATTTCACCTTTAAAATTATTGAAACTCAAGTGCCTACATAGTCCAAAAAGTTGAGATTCAGCAATCAAATGCATGAAGAGATGGGAAGGAGAAAAAGAAGGAAGAGAAACTAGGGCTAGAAACCAATAAAGTTCAGTATTACTCACAAATGTGTTAGCCTCTTCAAGTCTCCAATCTCTGGAGGAATGATATCTTGTAGTTTATTCCATCTCAAATTTCTGATGTGTCAAAAACCAGAGTGGTCAAGTCATTGTAACAGCGATACAAATTTCCATCAATTGCAGGTATTCCAAAAGACGAAGAAGTTGGTTTAGTTATTAGGACGAGAAGAAACCAAGCACTGAACTTGCTCTCTATCTAACGTTGAATACACATGGCAAGTATTTTTCTTCTAAAGTGTCTGAAGTGGCAAGCAGTAACAAATTATTAACCTTCCACAAGGAGATCTTTTGAAGATGGGAAAATTAATTAGTTATAGTGAACATCATAAGCTGGAAAATTAGCAAGATTTCAAGTGATTGCTTGGTGGCCAGCTCTAGATAAGTTTGAGCCACATTAAACTCTCAATTCAAAGGACATTGTCTCATGGTATTATATAGGCAGGATGATGACCTAATGAATCGGGCTGCAACAATAATGACATCAGAAAAGAAGATAAAAAACAAAAGAAGAGAGAGAAAACATGTGATGTGTGCATGCAAGCATTTGTGAGCTTGTGATGTTCTTCATTAATAATGACTCCAAGGAATTCAGTTAGGAACCATACAGCACTTGAAGCCTTCTCAGTCGGCCAATTTGAGGAGGAATTGGTCCAGTCAGTTTGTTATTATGAAGATCACTGCCATGGTAGCAATACTTAATGAGAAGAATAGAGATTAATGGAGATGTAAGCAGCACATATTTTGCTATGTAAGACATAGATTGACAAGAAAGTTGCTTAACATTCAACAGTTCGAGAATAAATATAGAACTCACAGCCTTGTCAAATCCAACAAATTGGTAACAGCAATAGGAAAAGGGCCAACAATTGAAACTGCATACACTTCCCTGCAAATGGAAATGATAATGATCACCGTAATCTGGTCAAGCTAACTTCTCCATCCTATTTATCAAAATCTTGGTAAGTTGAAGTCTAAATTTTTCTAGTTCAATCTGGGAAGAAATGCAGTTCCAGTTACCAAGGGAGTATGTCAACATCCCTTACCATGAATTCAGAACACTAAACTAAGTTCATGCTTAATGTTGATATTACTTGGTACTTACAGCTCTGTGACCACTCTATAGTCTCCCTGAGTCGAGCACGTGACACCAGACCAAGGAGGTAGATTACCATCTCCACAAGGATCATCCCCAACCCATGAATAGACCACCCTCCAACCCAGTGATGCTTTAATTTCATTCAACGCTTTCACTGCAGCAAAATCAGGAAAATAACAACATAGAAACCATCTACATCAAGATAGAAAAGAACAGCAGGCAGAGAGTCCCCTGATTCAGTAAAACAACCCAACAAAAGGAACCCACTTATAATACCCAAAGCCCATTAAGTTTGCAAATTTTTCTTTCCCACTGCAGACTACTAAGTACTAAAAAAGAATTGATCTTTACCATCTCTTTTGAGGGTTTTAGAGTGGCCAAGAGCGATAAGAAGAGAGAAAATGCAGAAAGCAAAGAGCGAGCTAGCATTCACCATGAGAGATGTACTGATCCAACCCCAGGCGAAAGAAGCATTACAATGGCTCCTTTAACAAAAGATCCAATTCTGGTTTCTTCGGATCTGGATTGCCCCAATAATTTATTAATTCTTTTACAACAATTTATTTGCAGAAGAGTTTCAATGAGTAAACTGTCACAGTGTCTTCCAATGTCGGTTTAGTTTCAGTTATATAACTTGTAAGAAATATTTTTAGCTCTATAATAAAATGCTTTTAGGGAATTATCGGTTCATGATGGGCGACATCAAGGTGTTTTCAATAGCCGACTTTTGGCTCTGGTCAGACCTTAATTAATTTCAGGTTCAATTTTTTAAAGAAAAATAATATTATTTTATTTAAAAGAATTAGATTGATGTTTAATAATTTGAATTTTAAAAAATATTTTAAAAATTTGGGCTAGCCCATTGCCATCCCTGGTTCAAATATCCAAGAATATCAATTTGAACATGTAATTATTAGTAGATCATCATCACACCCAGTCTGAAGTTTCACAATAAAATAAGATTTAGAGAAGTTTAAAGACTGAATTTAGTCATCTAGCAACAATCTCTTCATTGACTCTTTAGATTTCAGAGAAATTTTTTATTGAATTATTGCTGTTGGATGTTGCATTTTAATTACTTTGTGTATTTAAATTTTTAAAAATACATTTTATAAATAAAATAATGATTAAATATTTTTATTTTAGTAAAATAAGATCCTTTAATATAAAAATTACACATATTAATAGTAACTTAAATGGAAATTTTAAATATAAAAAAAAAAACAATACTTACATTAATTGTCAAACCTTATGTGAAATACAATGACCAATTAAACTTTATAGGCAAAGATCTGGGACCAATTTAGGCATTATTGTCATTGCAAATTAAAGAACAAGAATTTATGAATTGGAAAATAAATTTCAGTGTTATATATGTAAACCATCTCCACGAAGTGATGTAAGGAAGCTGAGGAATTATCTAAGAACAACTTACCTAGTTTTAATGTAAAAACTAAAGATTACAATGGTCGAGACCTTTAAGATCAAAGTTCTATGTGGTTCTGGAGGCCTTTAGCTTTTATCTTAGATGGTCATGGGACAAGAAGGAGAAAATGGAATCACAACTTTTAGTAAACAGTATATATATATAAAGTAATGTGCTTCCGATCCATTTATACAAGAAACCACTTCAACTGAAGAAGAAAGTCATAATGTAAATGTTGACAAGGTAACATAAGCTCACAAAAGCACACTATCAAGCACTGAAATTGCACGATCACGATACATTTGGAAGTCTGCAACAAACTTCCTCTGAGCACCCTCTAATTCTTCCAAATCACCATGAAACATTAATCTGAAATTGAAGCCTCTTTTTTGACATTCAAATTGCAGCTGCAGACTGAGGAGAGTGAACGAATGGAAATGTCTCGAGAAGATCTTAAATTTGTCCATGTTTCTATCTATTTTATAGGGCTCCAACTGATTTACAAGTATTCTCTTTTTATTCCGACTATCTATGATGGTGTATATCCTGTCCAAGTCTCTGAGACTAGCACATGACTCGCGCATATTGATGATATGATCCATAAATAGCCTAATGTCCACAACTCTGGTGCAGTTGAGAAAATAATCCCTAATGTGTCGATACATTTGGCAGAAGTCATCAGGGTCGCATCGACACAGGAACCTTCTCACATGTTGATAGTGATTTGTATTACCCAAGGTAATCTTACTATTTGTTGGTTGGTTTATCCCAAAATGAGCAATAAAAGCAGACGCTCCAGAAACATAGTTGGTCACCCTTTCACAATGATTCCGATCTGATAATGGTTCCACAATGCTTTCTTTTTCCTCCTGGAGCAATTGAGAACAGCTCAATAGTATCACCTGCTCGATGCAGAACCAAAAGGCCAACCACCAGTAATTTTAGGTCATTAACAAGAGAGAATATACCCGGTGCATTTAGCAGCCAAGAACCATTCATGTCAACCATGAAAATATCCATCCTCCAAGTCCATTAGTAAACAAGAAAGCAAAACAAGATCATACATTTTTCAACAAACAAAGAAGAAGAAAGAGATCGATTAGAGTCAACCATTTTAGTTACCTTCGATAACAAATACTCTGCATTTTCATTTCCAACTAGTGCACATCTTGTCAATAGACCATTGTACTGCTGGAATAATTCCAATCGATCAAGCACTTTCAAATCATTAAAAGCGACAGCTTTTAAAACTGCCTCATCATGGACAAGTTTGTTAAAAAATTTGCAGCTGTAAAAAAAAGGAGCAGAAACGGCAACCGTGTAAGAGAAACATTTTCAAAGAAATTAAATACATAAGTGCACAGATGGGACAGCTATTACCCAACTAACAACTAACAAGATCATTTCAAAACTAAACAGGGGATACCATATACCAGAAATGAAGGGAAGACAGTAATTCATCCTATCTATGTTGGAAAATTTGGAAACAAATCATGTACTGCAACGCCTTTTAGCACTAGAGATGAATAAGTTTCTGATTTGAACTCTGAGAAACTGATTTGCCAAAAAACAAATAAAGAAGGAACAGAACGCTTCTCACGTCGTTGTAAGACGAACTTGCTGCTATTCTCTTATGTTGATAGTTTTATACAATGAACTAATGACTCTTATTAGGTATTTGTTGATGTCCATGCTGTAGACTCAAATTACTTGTAAACCTAATTGGTTACTCGTACTAACTAAATCCAAAATTGACAAGACGCTAAAAGATAGGATATTTTCCTTTCTCAAAAGAATTTCTTCACCAGAAATAAACGTATCTCCAATTAAACCCTTTTGTTGATTGATTCAATCATACTATAACTTAAGCCTGGACCCCAGGTGACCATATCTATGCAAATTTAAGAGTACACACTTCTTTAGAATGTGTTTTTCTCTCCCTCTCCCTCCCCAGAGAGCACAAGTTACAACAGAGGAAGCCAGGTATCGCCCAGACAAAGCTCCCGAAGCCCATAAATCAAACTGGAATTGAAAGGTAAAAATCTTACACAAGTAATACGCTTGCAAGATTAGCCGCCCCATCAGGGGACTTAGCGACAAGGATCATTATATGTTTCAGAACATCATGGTCCACATCAGTAATCATCATCTGCTTTCTCTTCATGGCTCAATCTGCCAAAGGCAGAAAAAAAAAACTAAAAAACGACTGAAGTTGAAATAACAAAGCAATTACGAGAACTGAATTGAAGGTGCGAGATGGGGGAGCAAAATACCAGAAATTTTCAGTTCGTAGCCACCGTAAAGATTTGGGCATCCGAGGGTTGGAAACTTCACTGAACCCACTAAGCGCAAGCGACGAGTGAGTTTGTGAAAATGGTTGGATTCAATCTCATTTTTATTTGTGTAATTAACAAATTGTTCAATGAACTTTAAATTACGTGTAGTATTCAAGACTGTTGACTAAAATAAAGTAGTTTTGCTATTTTTATATTTAATTTTGTAATTAAGGTAAATTAATCAAAAGAACTTTGTAATAAAAGAGGGTTTTAGGAGTAAAATTATTTACCATTTAGGACTTATTTGGACTTATTTGATAAATGGCTATTTTTTAGCATAATATTAATGGGAGGTATTTGATTGATTGATTATCTTAAATTGCTGATAATTATATTTAGTAATTGACATATTACGTTGACAAATTGAACGTAATTTGTTTCTTTAAAAACCCATTTTGCTCTAATGGTTAAAACAATTAAAGGATAAAAAGAAGATTGTATTCGATAATTATTACAAATTATTCAAGCTATTGTTTTTTATTATTAGTTTCTCTTCATCAAATATTAGTACCCTAAACTTCACTGATACATTGTTAAGAGAGAAGACAAAGGTAGTTGATAAATAAGTTAATATGTTGGAAATGTGTACTTCAACTTAATGAATACCGAGAAAAAAATAGTAGTAATAGTAGTAATGATAATACATATTATATATTTTTTATTATAATTATAAACTTAATTTTAGGAAATTAAATATCTAAAATGTATATTCTTTTAATAATATTAAAGAAATACTAAAATATAAAATTCATATTTTTATATTTTTTAAAGTTAAATAGCTATTAATAATTATTGGTCAAATTAACTGGTTTAATCTAACCATGTAACGGTTAATGCAATCTTATTGCCAAATTAGAAAACTAAATCAAAAAGAATATTTGATTGGAAATAGGAATGACAATGGGTAGGGTTCGGTTCGGGTTTTATTCTACCCATATCTAAATATATTTTTTATGACTCAATCTATATCTATATCCGTATTCATATCTATTGATTTTTACGATTTAATACCCATATCCAACTCCATTGGATTGTTTTGGTTTTTGGATATCTATTGAGTTGTGTAACACATAAAAATATAACTTCTAAATAGAAAATATAAAGAGCAGATTTTTGCGAACGCTCCAAATCAAAATTACTGTAATAATAATAAATCAAGATTTTGATTTATATGTATTAAAAATCATAAAATTGGAATAATAAAAATCATAATGTCTAGTAAAAAATAACATATATTTTTCACAATTTAGAACTGAAATAAAGATTAAAATAATCAAAGTTTCAAATTGTCTTTACGAGAACTCCACAACATTCAAAGCTCCATTTTCATATTATTTGCATTATTATCATCCTATAAAAAATAAAATATAATGAAAAAGGTGAATACTAAAGAGTAAAGTGAAGATTTAAAGTCGTTTTATCTTATAAAATATTAATATTTTATTATATTTAACCATAAATATTCAAAAAAACAAAAAAATAAAGTTAATAAAAAACGGGTAGAATATGGATATCTATAATTCGAGTTATCATTAGATCCATATTCAAATTCATATCCACATCCATTTTTCAACATTCATTTAAAATCTATTTAAAATATATTTTTGAGCTTTCATATCTATTTTTTCAAGTTGGATAGTGCGGATGTTAATCGGGCTGAAAACTCACTACCATCCTTTATTGGAAGGCTTAATCCGACGGCCTGGAACTGGGCTGGGGCTGGGGCCGGCACAAGCTTAGGTAATAGGTAGGTTTATTATTTAAAGCATTTAAGTCTTAATCACCCAATCTAATTCCTTAATTTTTCTGGGAAACTAGAGAAGGTCAGAAATTAGATTTCAGATACAACAACGGACGCCACATTCGAGGAAAACGAAAAACAACAACAAAAATGAATATATAGAAGAACACGCCTCTGATTCTGAAACTGAAATATCTGTACCTTTTTCTATTTTTCCATTATTCAAAGTAGAGCCAAAGTGATCCTTCATTTTAACTCCACACAGGCCCCCCTGCCTCCCAAGCCTCTCTCTTTTTCTTAGGGGAGAGAGAGAGAGAGAGAGAGAGTTAGGAGGAGATAGCTATAGCTATAGCTATATATTCTTTTGACTTTACCTACCCAGTTGGATTTTCTAGGACTTGAAGTGAATAAAAGTCATCGTCATCAAATATAAAGAATTTCTGATACAAAGATTTTATCTTTTTGATCTGGGGTGGAGAGGAAGATTAAAGAGCTGAAGGGGGCGTGAAGAAGGAAAAATGGGTTGCTGTGCTAGCCAAAACGCCGATTCCAAAGCGAGTAGAATGGCACGCTGGCGATCAACCGGCATTGTTGCCATGCGTGACGCTAAATTGAAGGCATCATCCTCTTTGTCTTCTCTATGATTTTTTTTTTCTTTTTAACTCTGTTTTGTTCGTTTCTGGATATGATTGCTTTTGGATGAGATTTATTGAAGAGAATGGAAATTCTCATTACCAATTTTTGGTTTATTCTGTTGGAGAATTATTTGTAATTTATATCTGGTATGTTAATTTTGATACGTAGTTGTGAAGGATTGAGATCGATTTAATGGCAGTAGTTTTCTTGCACTTTTTGTCACAAATCATTGTTTTCTTTCTTCTAAATTAACGCTTAATACGGGTTAGTAATCAGCTGTTGGAATATATTTGTCCCTGAAGGGCATGCAAATTCTGTAACACCTACATTAAGATTGTGAATATTACACGTGCATTCTGGTACTTGAAGTAAGACTGACAATTAGCTACTGTAAAATTGAAAACCACTTCCTTTACATTGTTTTGGTAGGAATGGTTGTCAGAAAATCCGTTGGATACATATCTTACGCAAAAAACTGAATGATGTTATGAGTGATCTTTTTCAGTATAGGACACGCAAGAATTCATGAAAAGCTATTTTTCTGATGGGAGTTTTTTTAATTCTCACATCCCTTAGGATCAGTCTCAACAATCTTATCTGTCTTGATTGATGTAATCAAATTATTTCCAAAAAATTTGAAGATTTTTGGTTTAGTGCCAAAGAATGCTGCAGTTTAGAATCATATTAACTTCCCAAAAGAAAGCAGTAGATGTGTTTTATTTGTTTATATTTATAGTTTTTGATGAACAGACTTTTCCCATTGAGGTTCTTGATCTTGACAGAGCTGTACGCACCCTCGATTTAACACAAAATAAATTAGGTAATTTGTTATCTCCTTTCTTTAGTTGAGTATGGGTTTGTAAGTTAAGAGGATCTTTTGGACTGTGAATCAATCTTCTTTTGCATGTTACCTGTTTCACGGTTGTCGTGCAATTGCAAGAAAGTTGCTCTTTTTCAATAAAACCTTATTATATTTACACCTCTATGCTGCAGTTGATATTCCCACAGAGATTAACAAATTAATCAACTTGCAACGTCTGGTAAGAGTTAGAAACTTGAATCTGTGTTCTTTTATTTTACTCCAAGTGGATGAATGATGACCTTTTATGCTGTCAAAAACTGTAAATTGTCCAGTCTATTACTTCTAGTGCAGGTGTATAAGCCTCTGGGTTCTTCAACTTTAGATAATTGAGGCATTACAGGGCCACAAAAGTCACCTTCAACTGTTTCACTCATTTTTTAGCGATCACTATAGTTGCCACTGTTTAAAAAATTTGATTTTCACGTTAAATTTTGATCTATCAGAAAAGAATTGCGTATTCATTCATGCAGTAAAGAATGCAGTTACGGTTTTTGATTGATTATCCTTCGGAAATAATACAGTCTGTATTTGTCAAGCAGGATTGTACATGCTCATTATATCTAGTGGTTTCTGAGATTTGTAGATTGCGTGTTGATCATTGCAACTAGATGTAGTTAGTAGAGGTTGGATCCTTATTGAGTTGCTTTGTCTTATCAGATTTTAGCTGATAATCTGATCGAGCGATTACCAATGAATTTGGGGAAGTTGCAGTCCTTGAAAATTATGACGCTTGATCGAAATCGCATTTCATCATTACCTGATGAATGTAATATTCTTCTCTGAATAAGTAGATGACTTTATTTATTGAAGTTATTTCTTTGTATTCATGTTATTAAATGTGCTTTCATGCTTCACTCTGCAAACTTAATCCCGTATTTTTTGAGTCTATTTGTGGATCTTGACACCTCTGGTTTGCAGTGGGCCAGCTGGTGAGGCTTGAGCGGTTGTATATCTCCGCAAATCTGCTAACATGCTTGCCCGAGACTATTGGGAGCTTGCGCAATGTAAGTAGCTCAATTGATCTTTTTGTCATCTAGAAGTAGCAAGTGCCTCTTCTGCAGCCTTCCTTTTTAACTGTCTGTAATTTCTTGTATCCCTTTGATGAACTAATAAAAGGAAGTGACTGGATATGTAAAGTCCAGTAATTATCAGTTTGTGAAAGTTCACCTAGTTGGAAGCCTGGGTTACTGGAGTTCTACGTATGGGATATTGTTGCTGCCAAATGTTTCCATTCAAGGTGTAATTCTTCTAGGACAACTTTCTGAAATTATGTGACTGATTACGGAGTGTTCTATGATGCAGTTATCACTTCTAAATATCTCAAATAACAAGTTGAAGGCCCTTCCTGAATCAATTGGGAGTTGCTTCTCTCTGGAAGAGATAGAAGCAAATGGTATGTTGAAAGATTGTTATTTAATTTTAATTGTTTCCTACTGCTGCTTGATTCCCCATTCCCCACTTGTCGAATTTTGGCAACAGTTGGAATCATAAAAATAATTTTTTTTCCATGTTTACATTTAGAAAATACATTTAATATTTGGGTTGATATGTGTAAAGTGCTACTCTGGCAATTTAAGACCTGTATGGGTTCTTTCTTTTCCATTGGCTACTTTATGGAGCCTCTCATGAAAGCTTTAGTGATTACCTTGAAGGAATCGTAGAAAACATGTAATTCTGATGGCATGGGGCCTGGTTGTTAAGTTTGCACATGCATAGAAGGACTGCAAATGTCTTGAGGGTGATATGATTCTGATTAACTAGATCAGGTTTCCTGGATTTGTTGGTTCTCTAAGATGATGTTGAAGGAATTGGAGAAAATTAAGGATTAGTTATCCATATCAAACTGAGTAGTTTGATCATCTTCCAGGTTGACAGTAGTGATGAATGAGTGATTGTTTTGCAACTATCCAAAAATCTGCATTTTTGTTTGGATTGTGTGATATTCGCATCTTGTCCTTTCTGCTTTTGAACTTGATTTCTAAGATCTATTGTTGAAGGATTTGTGTAGCTGTAAAGGTTGATTGGCAACTGTAGTCGATCCTGGAGGCTTAAAATCTCATCCTTTATTAAACAACTTTTCAACCTACAAAAGAGATGATTGATCGGTAGCATCGATGTGAATTTCTGTGTTTTTGTTTTCAGTCAGCAGCTCTGAAAAGAAGTATTATGTATTTGTTCTGCTAGACATTATAACACTGCTTACAACTTTACAGATAATTTGATAGAAGATCTCCCTGCATCCATCTGCAATCTCAGCCAATTGAAGTCACTCTCCTTAAACAATAACAATGTGAGCCAGGTAATATTGAACTAAAAACCTGTCTGAAGTCCATTTATGGTGTTAGATGCAGTTAGCCATTATGAGTTGTCATCCTGTGAAAGCTGTTGCGGTAAAATGTCCAAAGTCTCTGAATGAATAATTGTCCAATACTTTGGTTGAAAGTAATTGGCTGTTATTTAAACATTTCAACAACAAATGTTGTAGCTAGAAATTCACTGTTGATGTGGTTTTCTTTTCATGCCGCAATAAATTGCCATCATAATGTGGTTTAAACATGTTCAGCCCATTAAGGCATGTGAGTGATTGCGTATTCCAGTTTATGATTGTTTATTTCTAACTGTTACCTTGTCAACTTGTAGGTCTGAGGTTCCAGCTATCAGATTATCGTAGATTTTTTTAGTGTTAAAATAGCATAGAAACTGTACTCTGTTTAGCTTCAGGTCACTGATAGGATTCCAATTCATCAATCAACCCCCAACTCACGATTGACTCTTTATTCAATGAAACGTAATCAGAAAAAACAAGATAAATCCATTCAAGAGTTGATGAAAAAATGAAGTAAAACAATGGGAACCAATTCTCGACAGTCCCTCTCTCCTCGCAAGACAAAATCCTATCTGCCCTTCCTTAGCCCCCCATTTCCCTTTTTAGTAACAAACACGATACAAACTATAACCAATATTATTCCATTGCTTCCATCTGTCATTTTCGGATTCCGCCACCTGTCACAGCTTTTTAGCCCTTCTGGAATAAGTGATCATAATAGGATGTCTATCAGTCACACTCGATTAGTTATTAGACAACAATCTTTAAACAATTTAAGGACCTCTTATCTTTTAAGCTATAGACAATTTTTACTTGGCGAAGCTATAGATGACAGGTTTTGAAACAATTATATTATTGTGTTCTTTGGATGGTAGATTCCTACATATCTGTTGAAGGACTGCAAAGCGCTTCAGAACATATCTCTACATAACAATCCAATTTCCATGGATCAATTTCAGCAGGTAAGTACAAATTGAACGTTATCTTTGCTTGTTTCTTTCATTTGGCAAGGTAAAATATTATAAATAAATAAATAAATTCTTTGTTTAGATGGAAGGGTTTCAGGAGTTTGAATCAAGAAGGAAGAGAAAATTTGACAAGCAAATTGATTCTAACGTGATGATAAGCTCTAAAGGCCTAGATGAGGGTCTTGATCTCTGAAGCCTGTAAGGAACCGTAAGTGGTTAATGTATTCTTACTGAATAGAGTTAAAAATTAGATCTCTCTGATACTCGTCGACACCAACATGGCTTTTAGCTAAGAAAGCTTTTGCACATTATTTGTTTCCTGAAGCTTTGAGATCTCAAGAATCCATTGGGCACAGTTTTAGTGGTTAAATGTTGTTCAAGATCTCCCATGTTCTTCATTTCCATTTTGAGGTCGTACGATATTGTTGAACTAGGGTGTGTATTTTGCTTGTTTTCATTGTTCCGAATATGTGTTTTAATTGTATTGGTTACACACTACAACCTCACTTAGATACAAATTAAAATTACAAATTGAGTATTGATTGTCTGTTCCACCATCACTGGATTTTATCTTGCAAAACTATTATAGAGAATCTTTTTTTTTTTTTCAGTTGCCTTTATGTCAGTTTATATGGTAATTCTGACTTATCTCAGGCAGAGTTATATTAGTTAGGGCCGTACTCAATGCTAGGAAGGAAGGGCAGTGGTGGGTTTGACAGTTGAAGATCCAATAGCTCTGATGGCAGACGGAATTTAAAGCATCAGTGTGCCCCATTGGCTTGTGTAAATAACACACAATTGCCTCTGCGTAAATGCCAATGTTAGGTTTTTCTGTTGGTTCATTGGATGCCATTTGTGGGCTTACATATGAATTGACTGCTTCTTTCCTGTTTAGAGAAGTTGAACTCTGTATCCCTGGCCCATAAATTTAAACTTACACTCCATTTGTCCATAATAGTAGCCTTCTTATTTGACTTTCACCATGCTTTTCCACTGACAAGTTCTTCATTCTCAAATAGTTGGTCATATCTGTGTCTGTTTTCCAATTCTAGATTCTTTTGGACATGCTTTAGTCTTTTGCTTATAATTGTCGTCTTTCAGTGCCTGATGATGTAAGGCAATATCTTAAAAAATGATCGACATTTAGACGGTCAAAAAGGTTGATATTCACTACTGCTCCTCTCTTATCTGCAAAAACAGTAATGCACTATGGAATCTGACCTCTTCAAACACAAAATCTGCTTGCTGTCTTGTTTTGATTTGGAATTCAAAAGATTATTTGGGCAAACTATTCCATGCTTGTGCTTACTTATGTGCCATGAGATGCCCTTGCCATTATAGATATGGTTATAATGATATAATAATGTTTGTTCTCTGGAACTTGTGGTAGACATAAAATAATGCAACGCCTACAAGACATGGTGCATTGCTAGCCAAATGGCTATTGACGACTTTAGTTAGTTGTTTCCAATAGTAGAAGTCTTATCTTACTCGTTTTTCTAAGTTTGAGCGAAACTAAAGCAATGATTACAAGTGTTCACACTGGCAAAGTTTCTCTAAAACGTTCAACAAAATTGAAAATTGTACTTGAGTTTCTAACAGTTCGTTATAGTGTTGCTTACTAATTACTGTAAAGAACATGAGTTGGCCCAAATCGTGCCAAGACTTCTAAAGTATACTCACTTTTTCTTAAGATGTGAAAATCGAATCCTTTATACAACTGCAACTCTGCAAAGCATTTGTAGTATCATTATCTTGAAAAATATATATATTGAAGACCTTAAAGGTGAAGTATGCTTCAACAAACATTATATTTGCTTGATCATGATCTTGAGAAATTGCTGTTTCCATCTGGAGCATGAGTTTTTTTCTCCCTGCTCAAAATGGAAGGTGGGAAAACACTTCATCCTTACTTAAAAACCAAAGAACAAAAGATAGGATAGAGGCATATATGCCTGTAGACATATGTTTCAAAGGAAACAGAAGATATACTACCAATAGCCTGAGCTCTTTCAACAGATATGTGCAAAGGTGATTCTCTTTGCAGCAGCATTGCTATTGGTATTTTTGATGATTTAAGTTGCTCTGTGAAGGGGTTTTGCTCTACCCACCAATTCAGAAGTTGTCATGTTCAGAATTGATGCTCGACTCTTAGGTAATAAATTTACACGTAAGCAAGTTGATCCTCCACAGAGTTCAAATTCTGGGGTCACTTTTTACTTTCTGACGAATCAAAGAAAAAGTAGAGCTGATGCTCAACTCTAGGCAATAAGTTTCCACAAACGACCAAGTTGATCTTTATTTTTGTAATGTTATCGAGGATAAGGTTTACATTTGGCATAGAACAAGCAAGTCAAGATGGGTGTGAATTGCACTTGATTTAGTTGGTGTGAATCGCACTTACTTGATTGAGTTCTCATTTTTGACAGCTAACAAAAGCATCAATTGGCTTTGGAGAGGTAGGTACAGGCGTTGAAGCAACGAAACAGTAAGGCGAAGGATATGAATTTAGCAGCAAAGATGAGATTCTAAAATTATGGGCTCCCAAGCAGAGTGGAAAGCAACTGTCTTTGTATCAAACAATCTTGTGATTCTAACACCCACATAATACCTGCTTTATACAATGAATATGCAACTATGGTGCTCAGCCGACTAAAAGTGCTGTATGCTTACTCCAACCCACAAGTAACTAGTCAAGAAATAGGTCCCACTGGGCATTTCAGTTCCACAGTTTATAGTCTTTTCCTTTCATCTCTTCAATCTTTCATTGGCAATTATGAGTACTCCTCAAGCATTGTTGGTGCAAACTTGTTCACCAACACATGCACCATTATTACACACCTAAAGGGACACGCATGCAGCTTTATTGAACTGGGCATGTAAAACCCCTGAATTAAGGCCTAAGTCTTTCGAGTAACAAAAGCCTTAAGGGTATGTTTGGATGTTAGTGGAGGGATGGAAGGGAATGGAATGGAATGACCCAAATAACTTAGGCCATTGTTTGGGAGTTTATTTTGAAACAGGATGGAATGACAATTAATGACTTTGGAAGCCATCCTTTGCTATCCAAAATACAATATTTTGTGACCTCCCAAATTGGGGGTTAGGGATGGAATGGCATGACTTGCCTTCCAAACCCTAATTTAATGACAAAAATATCCTCAAAAAATTAATGAAATTATAACTCCAGTCCAGCAAATACCTACGCGACTACATGTTACTACGTCCATTGTGTTTCTCCTTCAACTGGTTTCTTCCATTGACGAATGTTTTCCTATACCTCAATGCTATAAATAATAGTTACGTTAATGGTGATAAGGTGAAAAAAAGATTTTTTTTTAATTTTTGGGTACGCAACAAATAAGCTTCATGTATTTGTGAGACACGAGCTTCATTTTCCAACCATTACGTCAAAAATTTAAATTTAAAATATGTTATTAAAATAGTTTCATGGCAACTATGCATATTGTATAACAAGGGTAATTTTGGAAAAAAAATACAAGTCATTCCATTCCATTCATTTTTAGTATCAATTCCAAACAATTGTCAAAGGAGTCCCTCTCTTATTTTATTTAAACTTCAAAACAATGGAGTGGCTCATTTCATTTCATTCCATTCCACTCCATTTCATTCCGTTCCATTAATTACCATTTCATTCCATTCCATCCTAAACTCTCAAACATACCCTAATAGATAGGTGAAATTGATTATGGGATAGAGGGCACAAGATTGATGGGACAGAAGAACTCAAGCCGACTAAATAGGGCGTGATGCGCTTTGTTTCTTCTGCTTCCTGGAACCTCGACCAACGCTCCAGCTTTCGACCGCGGACAGGGTTCTTGCCCTACATCTTGGAATTTTTTTTGCCTTTTTTAACTTATTACCACAGCCACCTTATTCTAATTTTCAAATCAAAGACGTGTCCTCGCCCATCTCCACCCATTTTTTCACACGATTTGGATTTGCTTGGACCTTTTCATTCCCCCAGTTTTAACAGCTCTTTCTAGCTTCTTCTTTAGAAATTAGATACTCTGTTTAATTTTATGATATTTTATTATATTCAATAAATTTTAGTCATTCATTTATATAAATTTTACGTTTATTTATGTGAAGCTCACATAGAACCCACATAAATAAATGACAGAAATTTACTAAACGCAATAATATATCATAAAACTGAACAGAAAATCTGGGCTCTCTTCTTTGCACATAAACCAACTTGAGTTCACGAAATATCCCACTACTTATTAGAGCTTTAACGAAGTCCTCATATGTCTTTTTCAGATGATATTTATGTCACTTTACAATCATTTGAGGAAACAATTAGTTAAATTATAAAGTCCTCGTGTCCTTTTCAGATGATATTTATGCCAATTTCGGAAACAATTTCGAATAAAATTGTGTAGTATGGGACCTATTCAAATTTTGCACTTTAGCAGGACTTCATCTAGTATTAATGATGATTTACTTTAGTTTCCCTTTTTATGGCAACTTATTAAAAATAGCAATAGTTCGTCATTTATGTGATTAATTTACATTTTGTATCCTAAGTATATTCTCGATGGATCTCACTAGTTCTTATTTTTCCGAATGGTCGAGTCGTGTCTGATGTTTCGTTTCTTGCATCTGAATTAAAACAAGTATTTTGGTGAAGTGGAAGGCACGAAAGACGAGTGCTCGTTCTCGAGTTCCATGCAAAGTTTTTATCTTTACATCAGGTATGTTGCGTTGGAGGTAAGGAGGTCGTTGCACTGAGCGTTCCAACTTTAGTGTTTAACAAGCTAGATGCCTGACTTCGCAGGAAAGATAGACGGCTGCTTCTTATGACGGGTGGATTCATTACACGTGACACTTTGAACAAATTGAACCCACCAGCAACAACAAGGGCGCGTTTGGTTCGAAGATTTGAGAATGAATAAATAAAATCATTATAAAAAATAGTGTTTAATTTAGGATTTTTAATTTCAAGAAAATATATTTATTCTATTAAGTTTGAGAATTTACTAAACCCTCCAAAAGGGGTAGGTATCAAGTTTTCATTCCAATCTAGTGATTACTATTTATACCCCTCCTCACATAAGCAATTTTTATTCTTAATTATATTACTCATCACTCATCATCATCATCTTCATTATTACTCCCTCCGTTTCATAATAAGAGTCGTTTTAGAAAAATATACGCTTATTAAGAAAGCTAATAAAATTATAGATATACCCTTATTAAT
>JANTPM010000006.1:33835108-33850625 GCA_025434745.1 Erythroxylum divaricatum | reverse complement strand
TCTTGGGTTCGAGGCACTAACTCACCCAAGACCAGAGGGGACAATACTGATTAAGGTTGTGGTCGCATGGGTCGGGCTTGCCCTATATGTGCATCTCGTGGACCCAACAAGAATTGCATAGTAGCCAATGAAGAAATGTTTCACATAGATTCTTTCAAATAGAAGATGGGTCCTTTTTATCATTTTTATTGATGCTGATGAGTCTTCTTCTTTTGAAGAAGCATTAAACTCACCATTTTCGAATAAGTGGCTTACAACAATGGAAGGTGAGATAGAATCCATGGCTAAGAACTATGTGTGGGACTTATTCAATCTACCTATTGAACACAAAACCATTGGAAACAAGTGTGTCTTGAAGGTTAAGTGTAAGGCAACTAGATCAATTGATAAGTATAAGGCCTGATTAGTGGAAAAAGGTTACATCCAAAAGGAGGATGTGGACTATGATGAGTCATTTTCTCCTATAATGAGATTTGTCTCTATTCTCCTTATCCTAGATATTATTGCATATTTAGATTTGGATTGGTTCCAAATGGATGGGAAAATGACATTTCTCAATGGAGAAATAAATCTATATGGATCAACCTATTAGGTTTTGTGCAAATGTACAAGAACAAAAAGTTTGTTGCTCGAGACATTCCATTTATGACCTAAAACAATCATCTAGGAAATGTTACCTTAGATTTCATCAAGCCATTACATCAGTATGCTTTATGATGATTGATGATAACCATTGTGTATAAATAAAGACATAAAAGAATGTGTTTCTTATACTCTCTTTGTATGTAGATGATATTTTTATAGATAGGAATGATATGGAGATGATCATAGCCACTCAAAAGTGGTTTTCCTCTACATTTGAGAAGAAGGACATGGATGAAGCAGATTATGTTCTCAGGGTTAAGATCTCGAGGGATTGTTCTAAGAGATTTCTGACTTTGTCACAAGAAACCTATATTAATAGGGTCTTGGAACATTTCCATATGCATAACTGCAAACTTTTTGACACTCAAATAGAGAAGGGGCTATACCTAAGTATGGATCAATGTTCTAAAGCAGAGGAGGAAAAACAACAAATGGCTATGGTTCCATATGCAAGCATTGTCAGTAGTCTAATGTACGCTATAGTGTGTACTTAACCAGACATATGCTTTGTAGTTAGGATGGTTGGTAGATATCAAAGTAATCATATACTTAATCGTTAGGCAACACTCAAAAGGATACTTAGATATCTAAAAGGAACCATTAATATAACTTTTTGCTATCAAGGTAGGAGCTTCAAATTGGATGGATATAGTGATGCGAATGGATATATCGATAGATACCAGCAAAAGTCCACATTGGGATATGCTTTCATTCTTGGAGAAGGAGTTATTTCTTAGTGTCGGAAGAAACAACAGTTAGTCTCATTGTCCATAATAGAGTTCGAGTATGTTGCGATGCAAAAGGTGATATGGTTTAGGAGATCTTTTAGGAGCCTCATCATTACCGAGCATCTTGATGAAGCCACAGTTATCTATTGTAATAACACAATTATAATTGCCTATGCAAAGGACTTGAAGGATCATGGAAAAACAAAGCACATTGATACTCGTTACCACTTCATTCGTTATATCATTATACGAGGACAAGTGGTCCTACAATATGTCTCTGCGAGAGATATGATAACTGATCCTTTTATTAAACCTTTGCTAGAGACGTTTTTCAAAAGCACATTAGGGGTTTAGGTTTATTGATGATTTGATGTATTTGTACATTTACTTATGCATGAATGAAATATGTTTTTAATTTTAATCTTGTGTGAATTTTCATAGTAAATTATGGTTTAATTAAAAATGGCACATATCTCAAAATTATCACTAAGCTTGATGTTGCTGTCTCACACGATAACATCACCCCAATGCTATGATAGCAAATGGGATGAGACAAACAAGCAACAGCACTCACCAACCTCTTCTTCTTCATTTTTCTCTCAACCTTTCTAGTTGGTAAGTGTCTAGAGCACCACTCTTTCTCCCGCATGTGACATTTCTCTCATAGGTTCTTTCTTTCAGTTTATGCCCTTGCAGCTAATCAATTGGATGCAAGTTAATGTATGACATTATATGTTAATTAATGAAAAGATATTATTTATCTTTGTGTATTAATTTCATTAATATTTTATGTTTTAATACTAAAAATAAAATCCTTGGAATAATTACTGTGTAATTGAAATTATGATGAGATTATAATTATGAGATTCAATTTACAATTGTGTGTTATTCATAAATATTCCTAGTTGTAGTTTCATTAAGATTGGATATTGTTGAAACGATAAAACTAACACACATTATATTTTTTTACAAGAAAAGTAATTGGTCTCATAAATTAAAGTATAGAGATACTTAAACTAATGTGTGTGCGATTATTAGAAAATAAGTCACTGAACCTGATTATGAGAATTCTGGATAGAATATTACTTATGTGGCTATGGATTATCTCATAATGATGGTTGTATAATTGATTCTCAGACTTGAGATTACCAAGATATCTAGTGTAAGAATTACTGTGTTTTGATGTTACTTATTAATCATCCTAGGATAATTCAGTCGGTAGTAATTGGATATTGTATGAACCATATATCAATAGTGGAGTAAGTCAATATAGGATTCATCCCTCTAAAGTAATTAGAGAGGATATTCTATTGTTCTTGATTAGTAATGATTTATGGAATTCTCTGGCCAGAGTGAATTAATTTTTAAAAAGAAATTTTCAAATTTCAATTATAAATCAATTACTAATCAGCAAGAATGAACATGATTGGATGATAAGAGTAAGCTTTGTATTCACACTCTGTCCAATTAGAATATGAAATGTCGAAAGGATTAAATTATACATTATAGCGATGCATGGACATGTTAAGTTAATCACTTTGACATTCTTAAGATTTGGGTAATCATGACATGTTGCTAAACGTCAATCATGATTTATGATTATGAATTATTTAATTGAAGAATTAAAGATAAATTAAAAGAAGTTTTAATTTATCCAATTCTAATTGTGAATTAAAATTACAATTTATAATCATTGTTAATTTATTAGGAACCTAATGAGTCATACATCAAAGAACAATTTATAAAAGAAAAATCAATATATGAAGTTGGACTTAATTATAAAGTTTGAGAAATTTTGGGATCAAATATGAGATATTTGATTTTATTAAAATTAAATGAATTATAATTAGAATTTAATTATAATTATAATTATAGTAATTTAATTTTAATAAAAGACTTTTATGATTTTTTCTGTTTAAAAGGGAAGAGCTTTTAGAAGCTAGCACTTTTTGTCTTCTTCCTCTCAAATCAGTTTGAAATTACTCTGTAAATATCATTAGAGGCTGGATACTTGAACAGCTCGTGATTAATCAATCAGAAAAAGTTTCAAATATTTGTTAGCAAAAAAGCGAACAAGGTACATTTTTTAAATTGTTTTATATTTTATTCAAGTTTATTCAATTACAGGGATCCACTTGAAATCTGTAAAATTTTTATTTTCTGCTGCACCCTTGATTTGATGAATGTCGGATTCCAACACTTGACACATTCACGTACACACACACACAGGAGGAAGCTTAGCTCAGGGTAAAGTCGAAGAAGGGCATGGATAAATCTCAGTCTTGATATATTATGGCAAAAGGTATGGTATAGAAGCAAAGAGTGTCCAAAGCTTTCCTTGTAAGTCGACTTGTCCAGTTATGCAATCACTTTTGCAAAGGCTGGCTTGGCCAGCACCCCACCTCACTCTCAACTGTGGGGATTGATATGCATGACTGTATTTGTGGCCTTGTAAACCAAATTTGTCTTTTTAGTGCTTAGTATTATTCCATTGTCCAGTAGTTGTGAACCTCTTCGTAGTAATAACCAATCATTTTGTGACTGAAAATTGAATAAAATAAAATCAGGCAAATGTTGCCAACCTGCCAATTAAAGCTAAAATATATACATAATAAATAAATATGTGCAGACAACCGGTTTTGGTGTTAATGGTGAGTCTATAAATCCTTTATCGTATCCCCTTTCAATGTAGTAGAGAACATGCATGCATATACAAGCTTGATCATAAGTTTTAAATACTTAATGGTCTATTCACAACATATTCAAGCTGGAATGCTCAAATCACGCATTGTTGGCCTCGGCAGTGCAAATGTTACTTTTACAACCTATTTAATTTAATAATATGTTATCCTTATGAGCATGATTTCTACCTTATTCCTTCCATCTCCAATTCCTTTCTTGATCGGGTCATCTGATGGAGCTGACAGCTTTAGTTAGAGGGTAGTAAATTGAACTATATTTAACTAGATGGTTAAGAGTTCAGTGACCTGCCTTTCAATGATTTTGATCCCTTTTACCAGATTCCTGCTACTATAAAACTGAATCGATCCCTGATTATGTAACCCACTCAGGATCTCAAATACTAAACCATACGGATGAAGTAGTTAATCATTAATCAATAATTGCAGTATGAGCAGACACACTGGCTATAATATATAGGCGCATATAATGAACATGCACATGCACATGTAAACTAGAAATAGTTTGTGTAAAGAGGGCAAATTAAGATAATTTTTATATACAGATACGAGCTTTGTGAATGAGACGTCTAGATATCTCATTCAGTATACAGTAGTACTACACAAACAACAGATAGAAGAAAATCAGACAACAAACAGTTAAACGTTGTACGAGAGCGCCGGCAAGAAGGGCACAAATGCAGGAATTTCTCGCAAAGAACAGATCAACATTCTTAAGTTTTACCAATAAGACACACAGGTTACGGGCGGAGCAAGAAAAGCCGGCTTAGCTTGCTCATGACCATCAACAAAAAGCCGGCTTCCAAAGCATATGCATGGATTGCAGTCTATAATTTAGCCGCCGCCGACCGGTTAATATGGGGTTCATTAACTAGCGAGCTGCATAAGCTAACCTCCAAAACCCTCCATTTGCAATATAAAAATGACAGCTTGTGTTAATTAACTTTTGTGTGTGGTGTGTATCTTGGAATATTACTGATCCCCAAGTCAACTCAATCAATATCCTAAATAATGTCTCCTCCACTTGTGCACTCTAGTGTAGAGTACCCAATTTTTTTTATTGAAGCCTTGCATAGGATCTAGTGAAGTGAGAATTTGCTGATAACTTTATTCTGGACGAAAGGTTCAGCGGTTGTAGTGGCTTTAGCAAGGATTTGATGCATATCTTCTATAAACCTAAAACATTATGAACAAGTATGATTGCTAACAATAAGATGTAGAATCGGCACATTGATTGATAGCTCTATAACTAATGATCAGAAAGCTGCAGTTTCAACGTCAGATACCAAATAATATGCGAACTAAAATCCTGAAAATCCTGAAACAGCAGATGCATCTGCTAATCAAGAACCAACCTTTCATTGCATTTCAATATCCCATGAAGATGATATGAGACCTGTCCTTATTTTTTTCTTCTTTCAGCAAAAATGAAAATGAAAATGAAAGAAAAGAAATTTAAACTGATATGTCATGGTGGCATTAATATGTTTAATTTGGTGCCAAATAGGGGAGAAAGAGATGGAAAAATAGCATATTATGAGAGACAATGGTCTCTTAAGCCACACAAATTCTACCAGCAGGATCAGCTTCTACTTGGTCTTGCGGCATTTCACTATAGGGATGATTCTACTATGTTAAGCAAGGTCACAACCATAGACTTGATAAAGCTGTAGCAACACTTTAAATTACTTTCAGAGTAGGTTTCTCACAACTTACTCTCCCCTCCAAGTCATTAACTACCAACTTGTAAGCAAACAAAACATTATTGAAAAATCTTGCATTGCCTAAATAACCCTTGGCGCATAATATATATGTTCTCACAAGTCAAGTAATGTTCTTCAACACTTGTGGACTAGATAAAAAAGTACATTGTCTGTGATGAATCAGAAGTCTATCTTGCTTATCAAGGTAGCCTTAATTAAGTCATGAGGCAAGTAATGGAGAAGAGAAGAAATTGTAGAAAATAAGCAGAGTTCAGCAACCGAGGGACCCACTTAGAGAAATGGATGTGTTGGTACACCATTACATGTAGAGTAGATGATAAAGAAGGAGAAAATAGAGAGTCCAAAAGAATAACGGCCAAGAGTGGAACCTTTCATTGGGGCGTATGTAAGAGTAGTGTTGTGTTGTGTATGGGTGAGGGAGCGAGAGAGAGAGACAGAGGAAAAGAGGAGTTTAAATCTACTGTTTAATATTATGGTGTCTTATTGTGTTCAATGAATCTCAACTATTTATTTATATGGATCCCATATAAGTCCCGCGTGATTCTCATAAAATAAATGGTTAAGATTTTATGAGACATAATAAGACAGGATAATATTGGACAGAATATCTTGTTTCGGATAAGAGAGCAAGGCTACTAAACGGACTATTCCTCGATGGCAAGACAAAGAAAGGAATAGTTAGTTGTAAGTAGGTTCTAAAGGCGTAGGGGAGGGGATGCTCCAGTGGGACATATCAGGGCATTGGCTTGGATTAATTCTCAAGTTGAGTTGTACACGTGCTGCTTTCACCTCTCTTTCTACCATTTACTTCTCTCTATCTTTGCTTCCATGCATGGATTTCTCCTCCTAAATACAACCTGTCTCTCTCTCTCTCTCTCTCTCTCTCTGTCCGTGTATTTTTTTTAATGCTTTGGCTTTGTTCATTGGCCATCATTACCAAACAAAAGCAACAACCAGACCCACTACCTTCTCTTCAAATTTTCTTCTTTTTCAGCTTCTCAATAAGCTAGGGAGATAACTAGTACAAATTCCCGTCAACCTCTCTCTTGTATCTTGCACTTTGTGCATCTAGATCTTGTTCTTGCTTTAGAGTTGTATCAAATCTAATGCACGAGATGGGCTCTTGTCCAATCAGCTCAGAAAGCAAGAAAAACTGCCATCTCACAGGATTTAGTTTCCTTGTTTTAGCTGTCACTTCCCTTTTTTGATCCTGGTGTCCTTCTTCCACAGTGGTGCTCTGCTTCATTACCTTTTAGTTTATATCTGTTTAGCTTTTTCCTGAATTCTGGGATTGAAATTCATGGCAGAAGGCCAAGAGTTCAAGCATGTGTGCAGATTCTGCGGCAAGAGCTTCCCTTGCGGTAGATCCTTGGGTGGTCACATGAGGTCACATATGATAGATGACATTTCAGCTCATACTGATGGTACAAAGGTCACCAAGAAAAAGCTCCCACCTCTCAACAACAATGATGGAGGAGCTAACGTTAACAGCAGTAACACTGGTACTGAAGCTTCTGGTTATGGCCTAAGGGAGAATCCAAAGAAGACGTGGAGGTTGTCTGATCATTCTGGTGAAGATAGCTCACTATTTGACAAGGCTTGCAAAGAGTGTGGCAAGGTTTTCCAATCTTGGAAAGCTTTGTTTGGTCACATGAAGTGTCACTCAATAGAAAGAGAAAGAGTGTCTAACAACAATAGCTTGGAAGAGCAGTAAGATTCTTGGACCAGTGCCAAAAACCAGAAGCTGGTCATAGATAGCCAATCTGACAATGAAACTGCTGCTCCTAATCGTAGGAAGAGATCAAAAAGCAGAACAAGGTACATAGGCACTGCGAATTCTTCTTGTCTGTCTTTTGCTAATAATGCTTCCTCTTCTGCTTCTGAGATTGAACAAGAACAAGAAGAGGTTGCCATGTGCTTAATGATGCTTTCCAGGGATGTTGGTCAATGGGGTGGCTTGAATTATGCTGCAGAGTCCTCTGATTGTTATTCTGGTTTTTTTGAAACTAATCGAGCCAAGTCTAAAGCGGAGGGAAAGACTGCTACTTGCAATGGTAGTGAAAGTATGAAAGTGAAGACCCTTAGTGACAAGAATATGGAGACTGGAAAATCAGAACTCTCTGCTTCTGAGAGAAAAGGGCCACTGAAGAATGAAAAAGTTAGCAACTCTCAACTAGATGATGAATCTGGAACTGAATTGGAAGAGAACTCAAAAGAAATTGTATTGGTTCAAGTTGAAAATGCCCTCCTCAAGTACAATCGAAGCAAGAGAAAGTCAAATGATTCACTTGATATAGAAATGAAGACAACTGATGCTCTGGATTCTGAAGCTTACAAGAATCCTGTTAAAGGTAGCAAATTTGAGTGTGCCACTTGCAAAAAGGTCTTCCACTCTTACCAAGCTCTAGGAGGACACAGAGCTAGCCACAAGAAGATGAAAGGTTGCTTTGCTTCCAAATCTGCCAGTAGTGAAAATAGCATTGACACAGAACTTTCTCCGAAGCCAACAGCAGACAGTAAACTCGCCAGAAAAGTCAGTCCAACTGTCAACTTGACAACTGATCGTGACAGCAAGCCAGAAACAAGTTATGGGGCAAAGAAGAGTAAAGGGCATGAGTGCCCAATTTGTTTGAAGGTTTTTCCATCAGGACAAGCATTGGGGGGCCATAAAAGGTCTCATTTAATTGGAAGCTCAGAGGCTAGAAACAGCACCACAATTCAGGCATCGAACCCCGCAATTAGGGACTTCCTTGATCTCAATCTTCCTGCTCCTTCTGAAGAAGAAAGCAATGGGCTTGTTGGGTTCAGTTCATGGTGGATTGGAAGCAACCACAAGCATGAAGCCCTTGTGGGTTTGATTTCCAACTGAATTCCACCAACAAAGATTCAAGTATGTACAGATTCATTATTTCTTTACAGATACAAAAGTAAAAACCACTGAGAGGTATTCCTTCTCATGCTCTCTTTGACTTGGTTAGCCATCTCATCCAATCTTCAGCTAAGTGTTGCAAACTGCTTTTTGTTATGACTTTGTTTGCCATTTTTCACTTAAGTTATAGAATAACAGTCTTTGTTGCAAACCTTCTGGCATACTGATTTCTCAAGCCTGGACAACTTACTACCAATACTGTACTTGCAAGTGATGTTAGTAAATCTGAACTTGAACCCTACTTTTCTCAATCACAAGTTTGTCTTTGTTTTCGAGTCATCATTTTCACTTGGCACCAAAAAGTAATGAGTAACTTGTTGAAAAAAACTGGAGGGTATGTAATGTCATGGGAGAAGGAGAACTATATATAATAATGTACACAAAGATAGCATGTGAGCTCAAGGTGGTTGTTTAGTCACCTACCATAAAACATGACAACCCATCTCACTTCCTTTTCTTCTCAAGCCATTAATATATTCCAAGAAATCCAATCTACCACGTCTAAGTAGAAAGGTCATTTTACATGGACCACTTCAACTAGTTTTGCTAGTAAGAATTTAGTTCAGCAGAAGAAGAAGCTTGAAGACACCACATCTCATTAATGGAATCATAATCTAATTAAGAAAGATTGATTATGCTAAGCAAAATCATGAATCTCTTCTCATGCAAAGAAAGTTGGCAATCTTAATAGATATTATCACGGCTAACAATGCAATTCAAACCCTTAACCCATTTTATTTTGTGCAGTATCAGATCAGTTTTGTTCTTAACCTTCACTTGATCTAGAAGCTGGCAGTCGGTGCTTCTTTGTCATGACTAGCAGTACAGAAATAATTTGTTAGCCTTGGGTGTTAGTTTTGCGCAAGTAGGAGGGCATTTACAGGGAACCGAATTTCAACAAGTGATATTAGAAATTATTATATACAGCTCTTCCATGGAAGGCTTGCAAAACAAGAAATAAACTTGGATGAATAGCAGTAAAACTCCAAATAGTAATTGACCATCTGCAATCGACCAAGGGTTGGCCAACCCGTGATTTATCTCTTTCTTCTTTTTCTTTTATGTCGTTATTACAATAAGGATAAGATCAACATCAAGCTCACAATTCATGTATACTTTTCCACGCATACATTTGATAATTGAAATTTCAAATGTTTGGGTTTCATGTTACGTGTTTTGAGGATTTCTGCAGCTCATTGCAAACGCTAGACTGGAACTTGTTATCAACAAACTTCAAGGCTATGAGAAGAGTAGCAAGACAACTCGTAAAAGGTCCAACATTTATGGGAAGTCCAAAAACTCTTTACTTAGTCGTCTCTATTGAACTCTGGGGAAAGTATCATGTGCCCAAAGTCAAGCCAAGCCTGCCAAGACCATGGCAGACTTCATCAAAGGTCAATCGTAAAAGACAGAATTTAATATTTGAATCAAAATTGAAGTATATAATATCAGCTTATCTTAGTCTAAAGAGTTGATAAAGGTACAGCCAAAGTTAATAAGTCCAATGTCTACACAATTTTGAAAACTAAGATTATATCTTTATTTAAGCTGTAGTGTGATCCTGGATTTTCTTTTTAAGAGAGAACCCTGGATTTCTTTTAAAACAAAGAATTCCTTCCTAAATGTCTAACTTCTACTTTACACCCTAAACTTTTGGAAATGATACTGATAGGCCCCGATCAGAAGTTGGAAAATATTTAAGAATTTTTCTCCTTTGAGCGAGAATGACTACAAAATCTCCCATTTCATTCATATTTATGGTAGTTTAAATATAAAAGTTTCTAACTACTTTACCTAAATTAAAGGAGTTTACTTTAAATGTGCAAAAAAGAATTTAAACATTTGAAAGGATAAGTGAATGGATAATGTTAGCAAATATAGTGGAGGTGTTGACAATTTCCTAGCTCCTCTCTATTTGCACATTTCTTTTGCAGTTAGGATCTTCAAACCTTATCATTGTCTTCCCCTTTTTTTGAAACCTTGTCTTTAAGGTTCAGGATGTTATTTGCCTATGTAGTTTCGTTTTTGCCACTTTCTAGTAATAGTAGTTGGGGTTTGCGACATCGGTGGTTGCTCATCGTAGTTGAAACATAATCCTTGTGTTCGACGCTTCTGCATTTCATCCCAAGAGATTCATTTGGCAGATGCAGTTGGCGAAATTATGGATTGTGATGACGGAGTTGCTAGCGCTTCGTATGGTTGAGTGATCGCACCTCGTCCGGATTAGTTAGTAAATCCACCGATAAACGTTCCCACCAAGGCCCTTTGTGTCCACCCTTAAACTTGGTTACCCAATCGCTCGAATTTGTTTTGGTATTCAAGCAATGATCGGTCCGAACCGAAGCCAAAGCTCCTCTTCAAACATTGTCTAAGTGATTTCTTTCTCTTCTTCCTTGTAGACTCGGAGTAGCCATTACCACCATTGGTTGGCTTCGCCTTCTAGGTGATCTGACGCTAACGCCACCTTTTGATTCGTAGTGGTATTTTGATGTTCAAAAAACTGCTCCACACAATTAAACCACTCCGTCGGGTCATTGCCGCTATAGGAAGGAAACTCAAGCTTTACTAATTTATATCAAAATAGTTGGCAACCCCCCTTGTTTCTCTCTGCTCCCTCTTCAAGAAACGATCGACTGTAACCAGCCCGACTAGCAGCATTGCTGTTGGAACCTTCTAAGTTGGAGGCAATGGTGTCGGTAAGTCACTTGAGGTTCTTTTCGATGATTCGGAGTTTCTCGGCCATCCCAAGCTCCATCTGACTAAAGCTATCTTATAACTCACCAAGACTTACTTTCAAGTTCTCAATACGTTCTTTATTGGAGGCCATTTTGATTTAGCTCTGATACCAATTGATAGGTCCCGATTAGAAGATGAAAAATATTTAAGAAGTTTTCTCCTTTGGACGAGAATTACCACAGATAATATTGCTGAATTCAAAAATCTCCTCTTTCATTCATACTTCTGGTAGTTTAAATATAAAAGTTTCCAGCGGCTCTACTTAAAATAAAGGAGCTTACTTTAAATATTAAAAAAAATTAAACATTTGAAAGGATAAGTGAATGGATAGCGTTAGCAAATATAGTGGAGGTGTTGACGATTTCCTAGCTGCTCCCTAGCTGCAAGTTTCTTTTGAAGTTAGGATCTTCAAATATTATCAGATACATTTGAAATGGAACCAATCTCGTACGCAATAGACTAATCACGAAATTTTTTAATATTTTACTTTTTGAAAGTCAAGATTACTTAAATTTTATACCATAAATAACACATAAATTGCAATCAAGCATGAACCATAATTCGTACCTTTTTCTAAAGTTTGATCTTTTTGTTTGAAAATTAGGATAAGACTTGATCTCAACCGCAGCAGAATAATTACGAACTCTTTACGTATTTTGATTTGCTGAAAACAAAGATCACTTTAATTCTATAAAATGATTAACTCATAAATCATAACAAAGCATGAATCTTAATTCAAATCTTATTTTGAAGCTTTATTTTTCTTTTCGTATCTCCTAAACCAATGTTGAAACCAGTCTATCTTAGTCACTGTAGTCGCACAAATGTCCGACCTCTAATGATATTCATAAAACAGGTTGAGAGAATTCTGTAACTCTTACATAGAAAGTTAAGCAAGAAGTGTTAACTTTATTAGAGCTAAAACCTAATTATAATAAGTTTTGGATATTTTACCAATTTAATCGAAATTAAAATTTAATTTCAATTAAACTTTAATTAGAATTACAAATAACTCTAATTAAATTCCAATTATGCCTAAATAAGATCCAATATCTCATATTGAACCTTATTTATTAAATATCTTATATTTAATTATAAAGTTTTTCAAACTTTACAATTAAGTCCAACTTAATTAAAAATATTTTTGCTCTTTTCAACCTATTCTTTATGTATGATCCACTAGGTTCGTAAAGATATTAACAATGATTATAAGTTTAATTCTAATTCATAATTAGAATTAAGTAAATCAAAACTCATTTTAATTTATCTTTAATTCTCTAATTAAACAATTGATGATCGTAAATCAAGATTGACGTCTAGCAATACATCATGACTAGCTAAATATTTAAAAATATTGAAGTGGTTTTAACTAACTTTTTTTGTGTATGATTTTTCTATATAATTCAATTCTTTTATCATACAATTTTTTGATTATACTGAGCATGAAATTAATGTCTACTCTTTTTGAGTCCAATCATATTAGTTTTCTGCCGTTAGCTATTGATTCAATTAATGACATTTGTAAAATATTTATAAAGAATTATTCCACCTTAGCCAAAGATTTTCCAAATCAATACTATTCAAGAACAATAGAATATTCTCCCTAATTACTTTAGGGTGATGAATCATATCTTGATCACACAACTATCTTTAAATAATTTATGCTACATCCAATAACTACCGATTAAACAACCTATGATTAGAATATGTCATAAGTAATATCAAAATATAACAATTATGATACAAGATAACTTTTGAGACCTCAAGTCAAATGATCACATATAGAATCATCACAATGAGAATTTCTATAAATATACAAGTAATGTTCCAAATAAATTTTTCATTTCATGTTAGTTTAGTGCACTTATTTTCTAACAAGCACCCACATATTTATTTAAACATTTCCATACTTTAGTCTATGAGATCAACTACTTCCTTCATAAGTAAAAACAAAACATTTGTTAGTCTTTTTACGTTCTATTAAAGTCTAATCTTAATAAAACAATGACAAGGAACAATTTAGAGATAATATATAAATGTAATATAAATATCATAATTATAATCTAATTATAATTTTATTTACAATGTATAATTATCCTATAAATTTTATCATATACATCTAAACATGTACAAGATAAATAATGCCTTAAATATTTTTGTTACTAAACTACAACTAAAGTGATTAGCTATAGGATATAAAATAACACTTTTTCTTATCATTCCCTCGAACTGTTTCCGAAATCAGCTCATTTCAAGCAATACAATTGTCCGATCTCTCTACAGAAAGTGTCAAGAGAATTTTGTAACAACGACAGAGAGATTTAGGCAAGGAGTGCTAGTTCTCTTAGAGCTTAAGCCTATTTATAATAGATTTTTGACATTTTAGTAATTTAATTAAAATTAAATTCTAATTTTAATTAAACAATTACAAATAATTTTAATATCAATTATGCTCAAATAAGATCTAATATCTCATATTGATCTTTATTTATTAAATATCTTATATTTATCATAAATTTTCTTAAACTCTACAATCAAGTCTAGCTTGATTAAAATAATTTTCTCTGTTCAACATGTTCTTTGTTTGTGAGCTATTAGGTTCCTAAATATGTTAAGAATAAATATAAATTACAACCCTAAATCATATTTAAGATTAAATAAATTAAACTCCTTTAATTTATCATTCTAATTAAATAATTTATATCTATAAATTAAGATTGACGGCTAGCAATATATCATGACCACCCAAATATTTAGAAATGTCAAAGTGATTTTGATTAACCTTTCTATGCATGATATTTACATATAATTCAAATTTTTTATCATACAATGTTCCAATTAGACAGAGCATGAAATTAATATTTATTCTATTTGAGTTCAATCTTATTAGTTCTCTACCATTAGTAATTAATTCAACTAACAACATTTAAAAATTGTTTTAAAGTGTTATTTCACCTTGGACAAAGATTTTCTAAATCAATATTAATTGAGAACAATTGAACATTCTCCCTATTTACTTTAAGGTGATTAATCGTATATTGATCACTCAATTACCTCCATATAGTTCATGTTACCAACTACGAGCTATTCTTAACTAGGATAAGTAGTATTAAAAGATATCAATTTTTATATGAGATAATTTTGAAGATCTCAAGTCAAATAATCACTTATACAATCATCATAATGAGAATTTCTATCGACATACAAGTAATGTTCTAAATATATTTCTCATATAGGGTCAGTTCACTAAATTTGTTATCTAATAAGCACCTATATGTTTGTTTAAGTATCTTTATACTTTGATTTATGAAATTGATCGCTTCCTTAAAAAACATAATGTATGCTAGTCTTTTTATAATCTATCAATGCTCAATATTAATAGAACACTAATTAGGAATAATTCACTACAAGAAAAATGTGAATTAGCGACGGAAAAATTACTGTTGAAAATTAGCGACGGAAATATGAAATTGAGTGATTTAGCGACGGTACTATTATTCGTCGCTAAATTTGGAGGGAATTCGTCCCGATAAAATTAACGACGGAAGTTAGCGACGGAAAAATATGGTCGTCGGTAATCACTACAATTTAACAACAAAAAAATTAGCGACGGAAAATATACCGTTGGTAATTAGCGACGGAAAGCATATTTCCGTCGCTAAAATTGAGTGATTTAGTGACAGTACTATTATTCGTCGCTAAATTTGGAGGAAATTTGTCGCGGCAAAATTAGCAATGGAATTTAGTGACAGAAATATGATTTAGCGACGGAAATTTTCACTCCATCGGTAAAAAGGCAAAAAATTTTGGCGGAATAAAAAATTTTGAGTTTATCTACGGAAAATTTCGTAGGTAAATTCCGTCGGTAAGTATGATTTAGCGACGGAAATTTTCGTTCCGTTGGTAAAAAGGCGGGAATTTTTGGCTGGATAAAATTTTTTGAGTTTACCTACGGAAATTTCCGTCGGTAAATTCTTTTTAAATTCCGACATCTCCCTCCCACTTGTGTCTTCTTCTTCCTTTCTTCTTCTTCCTTCTTCCTGTGTCTCCTCTTCG
>JANTPM010000006.1:33816243-33827067 GCA_025434745.1 Erythroxylum divaricatum | reverse complement strand
AAGATACACCATTTTTATAAGAAGAATTCTCCTCTCCCAAATATTCTCTCAAGTTTAGTTTCGGTTTTATAACAATTCAATATTACTGAAGCAAATCTCAGTTGACTATTTTTCTCAGCAAACAATCAACTATAAAGGCTTTAATTAAATATTATACCTGCCTTCTTAGGCCCCAGTTTGCAAAAACTGGATGAGCATGACTTTGTCTTACCTGCCAATAATTTAATTCACTTCTAGGAAGGATCCTTTGTTTAGATAGAGGTCAATAATTTCTTTTCTTCATCATAAAAGATATTTTTAAAAAAAAAATATTTGACTGTAAAATAAAAATGTTTGTTTAAAGATATGACTTCTTTGACAGTCAAAATATAACTTTTTAATAAGCTTAAATTTGAAATTTCTAAAAAATCATTTTTTAGGTAAAATTTTCATATCAATTAATGAGTCTATTTATAGTCTCTTTTGTCATCATATTTTACACATAATTCTCACAATATCTATAAACTCATCTTCATGTTTATTTTAAGAGTTATATAATATTATTTAACTCTTTATATGTATTAATATTTATTTTAATGTTAGTTTTACTGAAGTTATAATCTATATTAAAGATTTGGTAAGATATATTTTCATTTATATTTCATATGGTTTAAAATTATATAATAATTAATATATTCTGCTTTACATATTATTTAATACACTTTAAATAATATTTATATGTATAAAATATTTTATTACAAAATAAAATATAATTAAAACTAAAAATACTTTTTATTTTTATGTTTCAAACAGTCTATTATATGAAGTTTTTTTTTAAAAAAAATTTATTATCTTCTTAAAAAATTCTTTTCAGAAAAACTTTAATAATAAAAGCTTTACGGATATGAGTCGATCTAAAAAAGTAATTAGCTAGTTCCAGCCAATTCTTTCTTTTTGAATTTTCACATTTTAAAATTTTCATTCTACTTATTATTAATCCCATAAGCTTTTAAACTTTTAATTTAGAAGACCCCTAAAAGATTGGTCTGACCCTTCGACAGCTCAAACTAATTGTCCTTTTTATTCGTACGATATCCTAAACTACATATTGTTTTGTTATATAAAATTTTCAGATTTGAAAAGATCAAACGGAACGACATAAAGAGAGCGGAAACGGTCAAGAAAAGAAGGCAAGCTTCTTCCTTGTCCTTGACATTGCATTTTCTCACCGGTTTCCGCTGTTTTGACTTTCGTTGTTTCGTTCATCTCACACGCCTTTGATCCTTCTCTTCAAAACCGTCTTCCACGTTCTCTTCCTCTCTCCATAACCATATCAGATTCCTTTTGATTGCCTGCTTCCCCGAGTCTTTTCAGCGTTTCTGTTCCAAATTTTGAGGTATATCCTGCTTCTTTTTTCACCTATTCCTTACTTTCTTATTCTATTTCTACTTGGATTCCTTTATTTGCGAAAAGAATTCTCTTTTGTGAGTTTGGTGACCAATATTAATCGGGCTTGCTTTAAATGTTACTTAAAGTTCATGTTATACTCTTCTCGGTGTTATCGATCACTTTGTTCCGTCCTTGTTTCTGGAATTACTTTTTGGTGGTTTTGTTTTTGATCAGTTTATTCAGTTGATCAATCCATGACTTTCGGAGACCCTTTTCTTAACACTTTCACGGGTTTAATTCCTTTTTCGTTTTCCTCACGGCTTCCTAATTTCTGCAAAAAATAAATACATGGTTTCCTGCCATATATTTTTGTTTCGTCGGTGTGAACAATGAAGCATCGGAATCTCCTATGCAATCTTACCTTAATTCTTTGTTTTCCAGTTTCAAATTAATTGAAGGAGAAAGTTGTAGATTAGCCAAAGCACTACCGTTGATGGGTTATTGATTGTTGGCATGCTTTTCCATTTTTGATTCTGTTCACATAACCTTTTGAAGTATCCCTACACAAAATAATGTCTCTCTGCTGGTTGAATCAACTATGAAAGAAGAAAAGACGTGGTTTTGGTAAACGAAGTTTTCACCGTTCCAGTAGCCCTGTAAACCCCCTAGCAAGTTGTGTTACCCTTAAAAGTCCATCTTTAGTTTTCTAAGTGTGGTATTTCGTTTGAATTCTAACTTCTTCTCTTGTTAAGCTTTACCGCTGTTGTCCTGACCTAAAATTTTCATGTGCCGAAATTGAATGCAGTAGAAAAGTTCAAACTGTTTAATATTCAAATTTTTTTCATGGCTGCTTAATCTAACTTCTCCTATGTTTCTTTATTTCTGCTCGAATCTTAGTTGATTACCTTTTAGCTTGTTGGTTGAATTCTTCTTTTTCCGTATAGGGAAGATGTTGAGCACAAAGAGATCTCCCCTAAATGCTCTTAAGCATAACAAAGTTTCTTCTCATTCCAACCCTTTTGATTCTGATGATGAGTTGGATAGTAAAAAAGCTCAAAATCCATCAAAGAAAACTTCTTCAGAAAACATTTCTACAACACCAAATTTCAGTGTGAATCCTTTTGATAATGACGATGACAAAATGAGATCGTCTACATCTTCATACCCCTTTGCATCAACAGCAAGAAACAAGTACAAGAATGACTTCCGTGACGATGGAGGTTTAGAAAACCAATCAGTTCAAGAGTTAGAGAATTATGCTGTCTACAAAGCGGAGGAGACTACACAAGCAGTCAACGGATGCCTAAAGATTGCAGAAGAAATAAGAGAAGGTGCCACCAACACTTTGATTATGCTGCATCAACAGGGGGAGCAAATTACCAGGACTCATAATGTTGCTGTTGAAATAGATCATGATCTTAGTCGGGTATGACCTGCTTCCATAAGTTTTACTTTATAGCTCATAACAAGAATCGAGTTTTGCTACAAGAGAAAATACATAAAAGATGTAGATCGCATTGCCCCTTTGTTTTCTGTGCAATTAATTAGTTCTTCAACAGCGTTAGTTCTGCTTTCCAAAATGCCTCTTCTAGATTAGGTTGTTGAAATCTGTTTAAGACATTAATTCAGTTTAACGAATTTCTTTTGGCATATATTAACCAATACTGCGTCATTTCTCTGCAAATCTTCATGCATTTAAAAAATTTGTTAATTTTATGACTTTTAGTGACATTTTTATATAAATTTGTTGATAGAATCATCCACTTAACGGATATGACATAATTCAGGCCATATGTTTCCAGTATTCAACTTTTAATTTAAGGGCCAAATGAGCCCAAAATGTTATGGATTGCTATGTGTGTGCATTTGTACAGACACGATGCAAGAAATTCAAACATTTCAGGCATACACTCATTCTGTCTTACGAAGTTTTAGGTGATATAGCCTTCTTCAACTTCATTTACTTAATTTTGTTCGAGTGCAATGAATTAGGAAGAGAAGGAAAGAAAATCGTAAGCACAAATATCATATTTCTTTAGTTCCTAATTTAAAGATGGTGTATGTAACTAGGATTTTGTTACAGCACGCTCAAGATTTCAGCCATTGATTTGAATCCCTTCCTGGATCATAAGAGAAAGGGACAAAATAATTTGATGGGTTTGTTTTACTTTTTCCCTTTGATTATTGGTCAATGTATTGAAATCTGTTAAATGCTTTTGAGCATGATGCAGTTTTCCCATGGCTATGTCCTTTTACTTCAAAAAATCATCCATCCAATCACATCTCATTTCTCATTCATTTTTCTTTGTGATGATTTTTTTCCAATTGTTCCTTCACATCTACTATGTTTATGGAAAATTATCATGGCTACTTAATACTGGTTTCAGGGAGAGAAACTTTTGGGTAATCTTGGGGGCATATTTTCCAAGAAATGGAAGCCAAAGAAGACTAGTCGGATATCTGGCCCAGTCATCACAAGAGGTTGGATATTCTTGTCAATATTTTCCATGCTGTGCAAAAACTTATTCTTCCTTCCGTTCCTCATTTGATTTAGTAGAAGACTTATCGAGAGTAACAATAAAGGAGCATTGTTGCTAGAAGTGCGAAGTTCACAATTCAAAATTCCAGGAATTCTACTGGTTGTCTCTTCTGACAGTATAGGTGCTTTGTTTTATTTTTGTGTTTTTGCAGATCATGATACACCAAAAACAATGGCTGGGCAACTTGAGCAGAGAGAAAAATTAGGACTGAAAGCACCCCAGGGAAGGTCAAATGCGCGAACAAATCTACCTGAACCTGCCAATGCAATTCAGAAAGTTGAGGTTTGTACCTTTTGATCCAGAGGAAACACTGATAAATTGCTTGTTTGCAAACCAAAAATATATGTGAAAAAAGATATATAAACATGGAATAAGTTTAGTTATGGATAAATGCTGATTTGGGATATGAATATTTGTCCTTAATTAAAGATATTCTGATACTCCATGAAAATAAGGAGCTGGTTATAGATGTTGTCAAGGTTTCATGTAATTGTCTACAGTGTAATTGCATTGCAATAACAAATTTCTACTCTCGTAACAAACAGCCTTCATTTGTTCTTTACATCTTTGTGTTCCAACACTTGAAATGAATATGGTCTCTACGTTTGCTTACATTTGACGATGCTGAAAACAGGTTGAAAAGGCAAAGCAAGACGATGCATTCTCAGATTTGAGCAATATATTGGGTGAGCTTAAGGTTATGGCTACTGACATGGGCACCGAAATTGACAGGTTAGTCTTTATATAAGTGTCTACTGAATGGCTTAATTCTACTTTCGCTAGGACGATGCAGAAAGAAATTATCTCGACTTTAGTCCGCCAATAATTTCCTCCACTTTCTAGGGTTTTGGTAACAGATTACTGTAAATTTTTGTATATTCAGGCAAAACAAAGCTCTGGTTCCTGCTCAGGACGACATTGATACCCTGAATATACGAGTTAGAGGTGCAAACGAACGAGGCCGTCGTTTACTTGGGAAATAGTTGAATTACCTGAGATGGCAGATACAATCCATTCTTGGTCTTCTTTTTTCTTCCATCCTTTATGAATTTGTTGATAATTGCGTTTCTACGCTAGAATTGGTAAGTTAGCAATCTCCACTTTATGGTTGCTCTTACTGATAATTGGGGATTACTCTTTGTTAACAGACTAAGATGGTTATGACTAGTTGAAAAAGTCAAAGAAAGTTCTGCTTATGAAATAGCTGTTTATGAACTTATTCACCAAGTGTTTGGTTAAAAGAAGAGAATAAATTAAACAGAAAATTTAACATTTAAGTATTAAATTTTGTAATTTTTAAATTCAATAATTAATTTTAAAATTCGAATAAATATGATTAAAAAAGAAGTTTTTTTTGCTAAGATAATATGTCTATTAAATATTACGTAAATATCTATTTATTAGTAAAAATGATGTTTTAATTAAAATTGCACATCACTAAATTAATTAAAAAAAAAAAAGAAGTTAGATATTTATAAATTTATTATCTCTCAAAAAAATGTTGATATAAAACTTGGATAGAATTAAGTCAGATTCAAGAGTAACCTTCCCTCTTGTTCTAAACATCCCAAATTCGTATTTGCAAGTATGTCCGGTAAACTGAACACACATATGCTATAGCCTATCCCGCATTGTCTTCCTTGTAGCCGAGCTTATAAACTATACAGTGTTCTATAATATTTGAAATATCGGCAACCCAACGGTCACTTCTCCTTCTCCTGCTCCTGCTCCTCCTCCTCGCACTAAAATGGCGAAGACCATCCGCTTTTTACCCCGGCCCCTTCTTCTAAAACAATCCATCCTGTTAAATCACCCCCAAAACATCCTTCTTGCTCCAAATTCACGTTTCTCTCCCTCATATGCTTTACTTTCGCATGAAACCGCCATACTAAAACCAATCATCTGCGCGAGAAACAAGAGAAGGGAATCTCGACATCTGAAATTGAGGAGAATTTTGCCTAAATTACTGCCCATTATTGCCCCATCTCTCAAGATCTTGCCAGAGTTGTTGGATCTGGCGACTGAAGAAATCTTTGCTCACGATGCAGCAGCGGGATTATTAGTTCTCTGGAAGAGTTTTGGAGCGAAAAGGATTCACTTCTGGAGAAGAAAAGGGAAGAGGAAATTCGGGTCTTTTCGGGTTTTCTTGCTTTTCGGATTGGGTTTGTTCTTTTTGTTGTTTGGAAGAGATATAAAAAGCAACCTCTTTGCTACGACTGTGGCTTTGGTTTTAATAGGGGTTGCATTGACAAAAACGTGGAGGAATGGAGTTAAGAATTGGGTTTTAGGGTTTTGCTTTCTTGTTGCTTTGACCAGCTTGGGATTGAAGAGAGGATAGAGATAGGCTGAGAGGTTCAGAACTTCTTCCCCACAAGCGAAAGAACAGGAATTTTGTAAGAAGAAAAGAGTTTCTTAATCATTAGGATAAGACTTAATTTGTGATGTATAGACTTTTTGGTTTAAATAAAAAAATACATTCATGAAATCTACTGAAGATGACCTATAATTGCCAAGTTCTAAAGATTTCATCTCTCTCAGTTTGCTTTTACGAATGAGTTGAACAGTACAATATTGCTGTGGATAGCGATTATGAGCAGAGAATCTTGCCATCTAAGAACTCTTCAATGAGTACCGACCATATCTCAGAGTCAAGAATTCTTTGCAACATCCTAATTTCCAAACTTTTTTTTAATTTTTGGAAGAACAAACATACATGCTATAGCCGCACACTTATAACTACACAGTGTTTTATGTTGAATTACACATTTTAAATGACTGAATAATACTTGACAGCGCTTTACTTACCACTATAAGTTGAAAAGAATAAGTAAAAATAGAACGACTTAGTACTAAATCAACATAAATCTGCATTGAGATCAATCCAGAGTGGGTGGAATTTAGGCAATGGAAGAATGTTATCCAAATAAGAAAGACAAACCAATAAGTACCATTAACTTGTCTGAGGCAAAACACGGATTGAAGTATGCTGCTTCTACCACTACCACTAGAATCAGCAACCAAATTGGATGGGACTTGGGAGGCACTAACCATTGAAACTTCTCAGAACTTTTCTTTGCCTATCAATCACCCATCCAACAGTGTAGTTTGCTTCTACACAATGTATCTACACTACAAACCCGCTGCGTTCTTGAACCAAGTTGAAAAACTTTCGTTGTTTATCATAAATTTACCATACAAGTCAACCTAACTGTACCATTCGAAAACTATACATTCACAGAGACTACACAAACTTTGTCCAGAAAATCAATTATTTGAACAAAACACAATACATTCATTCATCTATCCATCATCAGAACTGTTACTGCGCACTAAAACAATGTGTATTCCCTCCGCACCAATCAAACATACTAGTTAATTCATAAACTCCCGTATAATATTACTATGAAAATCTCGCCAAGCTTTCAAGAATTAGTAGTAAATCATCACCGAGAGTGGCGTCTAATTGGGAGGCATCTTCATCTCCATCTCCATGACGCTCTTGATTTTGGAGGCGTAGAGAGAGTAGACGACAGTTTGTCGTTTGGCGACTTGCAGCTGAGCAATCCCGTCTGAGTACGCGGCGGAGATCGAGGAAGGGTCGGTGAGGTCCCGATTTTTGCGGAATCCGTCGGCGGCGCGGCGTTTGGTGTACTCTCGAATGTTGTAATCGGTGAATTGACGGGCAGTGCGTAGTAGAGAGCGGTAAAGCCCTAAAATTTGGGCTCTCGACACTCCGCCACTAACCATTTTCAAGGAGACAAAAGTGTTCTGGAACTCTTCTTTGCTCGGTTTTAAGTGTTCTAATATAAGAATGGTGCACCTTGCAAGCCACGCGATGCCTAATATAAATCCCATAATTTTATTTTATTTTTTGGTTTTTATATCACTTATTTTTCTTAATGTCAGTTTGTTGAAGGCAATATAAGTATTTTTATTTGTTTTATTAATAAAAATAAACATGCTAATTAATTTTGAAGTTACATAAAGACATAATTGATGTATAATAGTATTTTTAATAACAAAATATTAGTATTGTGATCCATTTCTTAAATTTATACCTTTTATAATATTATTAATAATAAAATGTATCATATTTTATAATAATTAATAATATATTTTATCAAGTGTAATAAATTATGTAATAATTTTTAATTTTATGTATTTATTAACAAATGGATTTTTAAAATATCAACAATGAAAATAGTAAACAAAAAATTCCTTTCAAAGTTAATAAAAAGATTATGTGTAAAACAAAATTGTAAAACTTCATTAAATTTTGAAATACTAATGCTAAGATGTTTTAATAATTATTTAAAACTATAAATGATCTCCCTATAATTTTGGTTTTAAAAAACCCTTCTCCTACCCTTAACTTATGTTTAAAACTCTAATTGTAGACTCCAAAATGACATTATTTTCATTATATGGCACTGCATATCACACTATATGTGACAATACACCATATCATTTTAAAGTTCATAGTTAGAGTTTGTAACATAAGTTGACAACAGGGGACATATGCTATAAGATTAAAACTATCAAGGGTTATTAACAGATTTTAAAAGTCAAGAGGTACATTGATAATATATCAAATCACTTCGAGTTCCAACAAATTTTACCCTAAATATAATTAAAGAAACAATAGCATATATAATTCTAATATTTAACATTTAAGCAATTGTAATTTGAACTAGTACTATAACTAGAAAGAATGAATATTCAATTTGATTTTGAGAGTTTAATAGATAACATTCAAGAAATAGATGGAGAAAATGGAAAAGACTTTGTGAACACATCACTTCAATTTTTAAGAAAAGAATTTAATGGGGAAGATGTAAACAAGAGGTAGTAGACGTTAAATTGAAAATATATGTAAAATATAAATAAAAACTAGAGTTGCAATTTATATTTTTGAGTTTTCATTTACGTAAAATAAAGTTGTTTTATTAAATATAACAAAACAACATCATTTTGTGTTACGAGGAGTTCGAGCTTCAAATTAGAATAGGTTGTGAAATTTGAAAACCGAATTAAAAAGAAAAGATCAAACTTAACTTAAAATCCAACCAACTCAAGTCAAATTCATTGACTTCCGACTAGATAGATCCAAGTTAAGTCATATTTACCAAGCCTAAATTGAGTAAAATATAAAAACAATCTTTCTCAAGTTCCTATTAAGTATGTTACATCCATTAAAACACTGAAGCTATATTTTGCATATTGGTCATACCTCTTGTGAGTATCCTAAACTATGCTCATAGTCATTGGTCGAGGAAGATTTAGTTGAACTTGCCTATTGAAAGATCCCTCTGTGACTTGTGGATTATGTTGAATAGTACTCCCTCCGATTCATAATAAGAGTCGTTTTAGATACATTTTAATTATTCAAAATAAGTGTCATTCTTGACTTTATATGCATGTTTATAACTTTTTTTCCAAAATTAACCTTTAATTTCTCTCTCATCTTAATTATACAGATCATAATTTCAAGACAATTTCTCTCACAATTTCATTTAAGATGCTAATTACCGAGATAATTTTATGGGAGTATTAATAAGGGTATATCAATAATTTTATTAGCTTTCTTAATAAGCGTGTATTTTTCTAAAACGACTATTATTATGAATCGGATGGAGTAGTTTAATACAATTTGATAATCAATATCTATACTATTTTGTGTTAAGATTTTTATTGTGATCCTCAGAATCCAAATGTCCATAACAACTACTTTAATTAAGGAGTAACAATTGCCATTGTTGGACCTCCAATATAACCAGCACCAATGCAATAAATCTTCACCATTTCCTTTTCCTACTTTTTCCTCTCCAAAACCTAAGAAACCAAGTGTTGTTAATAAGAATCATATCCTATACTAGCCCGTTGATCAGTGACTTGCATCAAGACAAGTATCTTTTCAAGTTTTACAGTTCGATCATACACTCATAAATATGATAATGTGAAATCTTGTAGATTCTAGCTAAAATGAAGTCACAATAATCATGTATGAGTTTAATGTACAACAAATGATTTGATTAAATTATCCTAGATATTTTCCTTAAAAATGTTCAAAAAAAAATTATGCATGATTAATTTAGCTAAAAAGAACCAACATCTACAACTGTTAACATAAACAACAAATGCAGAAAGGAACACATAGAAAATATGTAGCTATCACATGAGTTACTGCACAGGACATAAAATGTAACAATAAACATAAGTCAAGAGACCTGTGTATTAAACTTAGAATTTGAAGAGATGGAAAAGGCTTCAAGTGCTTTTCCTTATGTACTTGCCAACTAATAATGTGTACTTAAGAATGACTTCTTCAAGGCTTTTGACATACTTAAGTAGGACTTCATCCATTCTGATTAATGCCTTTAATAAAGTTAAAGGTATTATGCAAGGAGATCCATTTTCTCTTTATATTTTCATTAGGGATGGCAATTGTACCCGAATCTGATGGGTACCCGATAAAATTACCCGAACCGGGGCAGATATGGGGAGCCAATTTTTACCGGTGGGGCGGGTATGAGAGGTTAACAAAAATACCCGCCGGATATCGGGGCGGGTACGGGGATACCACCCCCGTACCCGTTTACCTGTTATATATTAATTACAAGTTTGCCATTATATATATATACACATAAAACTCACCCAAATCCCTAATAACTAATCCCTAAAATTTCAATTCTTCGGTTCTTCCTCAATCCGCAATGTCGCCGCCATCTTCTCCACGCCACCGCCATCTTCTCCACTCCGCCATCTTCTCCACCGAACCAACTGGCAGGTACGCCGCAAAAGACCAGAAGTTCTCAAGTTCTCTTCCTTTCTTTGTATGTTGTTTCAGTGTTTTCTGCTTTCTCCTTGTTTGACTTTCGTTTTCGTTTTCTCCTTGTCAGCCATCATTCTGTTTTTG
>JANTPM010000006.1:33749433-33768002 GCA_025434745.1 Erythroxylum divaricatum | reverse complement strand
TAAGGATTTATTAATAATTATAATTAAAGTTTGACTTTAGTTGTAATTTTAATAAAATCCAAGGATATGAAAAATAAAATTTTTCATATAAAAAGGAAAAATTAGAACAAAATGGGGCCTAGCACTTCTAACAATTTTTTTTTCTCCATAAGCAATGTCTAGGTACTAGTTACCTTCTTTAATGCAAGTTTTCAGTTGGTTTTGTTTGTCTTCTTTAACAACTTTTATTGACTACCTCATTGTTTCCTCAGTCGTGCTCTTTCTTGCCTCAACGCTTAAAAAACCCTCAAACAATGTAAAGTATTGCCAGAAAACTCATAAATTACCTACAACATCGACCAAAAAACTTAAAAACAACCTTTTGTTTGCCAAAAATCCTAAAAGTAAAGATAACTTTTCAAAAAAATCTTAAAAGTAACTTTTTATTTATCCAGAAATTATGGATGCAATTTTCAATTCGCCCAAAATCCCAGAAGCAACCTATTGTTTATTCCTATATCCTTGAAAAATACCCGTTTGCTGTCTAGAACCCACTATAAAAACTAAAATCTTACCTCATTTCAAGAACCACAACCCTTGATTAGTTTTGTTGGGTTCTTCTTATTGGGATTTTTGTGTGCGTTTAGGACTAATTTACTTTTATTTGATTAATAAATATTAATATTTTTTAATAATTTAACCATTATACTAATGAGAAAATATTTAATAAATTTTGTATTAAAAAAGCTCATATAAGCATTTTGTGAGTCCACGTTGACTACCTAACATGTTACATAAGATAGGTTGATATCTCACTTACGATCAACTAACAAAAATCGAATAGACTTAAGCTTTACAATGTAAAAAATATTATCATCTAATTGATAAATTGCAAAGTGATATCATAGATAACAAAATGAACAAAATTAGGCTTTTTTTTTAAATGTTAAGGAGAGATTTACCTCTGACCTATTCAATGTACTCTAGAATAATTGAATAACTAAAGAATCTCTCTATTTACTAAAAGTATTAATAATATGATATTGTGTATAGAATCATTCCTTACAAAATAATTTAAAACAAACTCAATTCACAATTAATGTCTCTCAATTTAAGTCTTATTATATCTAGTTTTATTTGGTTCACTTTTATACCCTACTTGATTATCTTCCCCTCCTTAATTTTCTTACCTAAAATAACATGTAACAAGATAGTATATATCAAATAGGAAAAGAATAAATGAATTAAAATATAATACTATTTGATTATATATGCACAAATCTTACCATCCATTCCTATTTTACATAATATCTATGTCCAAGGTATTTTTCAGGTAAATCAACATGTCGTATACATTTTACATGAAGAAAACAATATAAAATGCATCACATGAATGGTTTTATAACATATAATATCATATACAAACCCTAGGTAGACATAAGTTTATGCAACCTAGATAGCAGATTTGTACACGCCTAGATCTAAAATCAAATCTTACTAACTAAATTAAACAACAATAATAAATTAGTTATTCTACCTTTACTATTCTCACTGTACCTAAGATCGTGTCAAACTCTAAATCTGAATCTTTGATACCACTTTATCGCTCTCTAAGTCCAATCCAGTATTATTAACCCTGTGATATATCATCACCTAATAATAAGGTCCAATCATTCAAATCTCACATTTGGGTTAAGGCTAACTAACTTGCACAAACTAACAATAATCTATATACTTTAAATAATTAAAAAATCTCTTTATTAACTAAAAATATTAATCACTAGTCTCATTAATAAAATAAATCCTTATAAAAATAATTAAGGGTTAATCATAAAAAATTCCCAACTTTTTACAAGTTTTTAATTATAGTTCAAACTTTAAAAGTGACAATTAAATGTTCAAACTTTCAATTTTTCATAAATATAGCCTGATGTTAGTATTTATGATAATGGAGTTAACATTACAAACCACTCCAGGTGTTATGGATTTATGGGTTATAATTGTGTATATTATTATTATTATTATTATTATTATTATTATTATTATTATTATTATTATTATTATTATTATTATTATTATTATTAGTGTTAGTGTTATTTGAATTTATTTTAGCTATATCTTGAGATTTGAGTATTTTATTATTATTTCTATTGAGTGTTTTTATTTTTGGAGGTGTTGCTTACAGCATCTTTCCACTTCATTTTTTCGTTTTGAGTGTGTCCACTATTACGAGTTCGCGTCTGTAGTAGACCCCCTCGGTTGGAACTGAAGTTATTACTTAGTGGGTTTTGTTATTATTACTAGTATTTTTTTAGATTTTTAGATTTTATATATTTTATATATACATTTTTTTAGTTTTATTTCTATTTTCATCTGTAATTACATTTTAGTGTTGTGTTAATATTAGGACCAGATTTTTAGAGGCTTCTTAGGTGTAGTCCTGAGGACGAGTATAGGCTCGAGGTAGGAGGGATGTCTTCAATTCGCGTGGTTGGAACCAATTTGAGCGGGTCGGTGCTAGTAGTATGCCGAGATAAAAACGGCGTGGATGAAATGAGATTTAGCTCTTGGAACATTGGGACCTTAACAGATAAGTCCTTAAAATTAGTGGACATTTTATACAAGTATAGAATACAAATAGTATGCATTCAGGAGACAAAGTGGTCAGGAGCCAAAACAAAGGAGATAGGAGATTTCAAGCTATAGTACTCGGGTAGTACACGGAAACAAAATGGGATAGGTATCCTGGTGGTCAAGGAACTTATAAGTAGAGTGGTGGTGATTACAAGGGTAAATAATAGGATTATGATGGCTAAAATTGTTTTTAGCAATGTGGTTCTCAATGTCATTTGTGCGTATACACCTCAAGCGGGTTTAGACGTACAAAAAAAACGCTTGTTTTGGGAGGCGCTAGGGGGGTGTTGCAACAATTCGCTGATATGGAGCAGATCATCCTTGGAGGTGATTTTAATAGGCATATAGGGGCTGGTACGGACGGATATACAGAAGCCCATGGGAGCTTTGGATACAGAATTAGAAATGATAATGGGATTGCTTTATTGGACTTGGTTGTAGCGTATGAGTTAGTCATAGCTAACACCTAGTTAAGAAAAATGAAGCGCACTTGGTAACTTTTCAGAGTAGCACCTCCAAGACATAAATGGATTATCTCTTTGCCAGGAGAGTTGTTAAATCATTGTGCAAAGATTGCAAAGTACTACCGACTGCATGTATATCGACTCAACATAAATTATTAGTTCTGGATTTCGGGATTAAAGTATGGAGGTCACAACTTTTTAACCTACATTGGCATAGAATTAAGTGTTGGGGGTTAAGAGGGGACAAGATGGAATGATTTAGGACACAATTTTGGTCAAATGCAATATGGTTTGTGAGCAGGGACGCAAACCTGATATGGGAGGGTGTAGCCTCTGTAGTGCGTGCTACGACCACAAATCACCTAGGGATATCCAAAGGGGTCCCCAAAGGGTAAGGAGGAGGGCGGACGGAAGGTTGGTGGTTGTCGGATGAGGTCCAGAGGGCAGTTAAGGCAAAGAAGAGAGCTTTTAAAGATCTTTTAGTTAGTTCAATGAAGGCAGAGAGGGAAATTAACAGAGTAAGGTATGGATTGGCAAAATGGAAGGCTAAGAAAACTATCGTAGTGGCTAGAGGGGAAGCATATGAGACTATGTACAGGGACTTGGATACGCTAAGGGGAGTACAAAAGATTTTCAAGCTAGCACAAGATAAGGCACGTGGGACGAAGGATTTCAACCAAGTTTGTTGTATACGTGATGAAGTAGGACAGGTACTCACAGAGATCCAAGACATCAAGGGGAGATGGTAGAGGTACTTTCATGGCCTGTATAACGAAGAGATAGCGAGCAACGTAGAGTTAGGTTAACGGGGCATATTCATGACAGGTGCTCATGGTACAGGATTACGAGGGGAGAAATTACGAAGATGTTGAGAGGGATGGGGAGCGGAAGGGTCGTAGGGCCAGACGAGATCCCCATAGAGTTATGAAAACGGTTAGGAGTTGTTGGTATTGTATGTTTAGTTCAACTCTTCAATATGATTTTAGAGTCAGCCAAAAAGTCAGATGAATGGAGATTAAGTAGGTTGATCCCCTTATACAAGGCCAAAGGGGACATCCAACAATTCCACAACTATAGAGACATCAAACTATTAAGTCATACCATGAAGTTGTGGGAGAAGGTAATTGAAAAGAGAATTCGGAGAGCTGCTTCTGTATCAGCCAACCAATTTAGATTTATGCCTAGTAAGTCCACGACAAAAGCAATATATCTATTTCGTAGACTTATGGAATGTTACAGAGAACGTAAACGGAATTTGCATATAGTTTTTATTGATTTGGAGAAGGCTTATAACAGGGTTTCTAGAGACCTCTTATGGAGGTGTTTGGAGGCCAAGGACATTTCTATCACCTATATTAAAGTAATTGGAGATATGTATGAAGGAGCATTGACTAGCGTAAGGATGATAGAAGGGGATACAGAAACATTTTTTATCAGTGTTGGTCTCCACAAAGGATCTACGTTAAGTCTTTTGTTGATCACATTAGTATTAGATGAAATTACCAAACATATTCAAGGAGAGGTGCCTTGGTGTATGTTATTTGCGGACGATATTGTCCTAGTGGATGAGATCAAAGAGGGGGTCAATGCCAAGTTAGACTGCTGGAGAGATGCGTTAGAGTCAAAAGGTTTTAAAATGAGTAGGTCTAAGATGGAGTATTTAGAATGTAACTTTTCAGGAAACCCGATGGCGCATGAGATGGCGATAGGAATTGGTACCGACGTCATAACACAGAGGATGAGTTTTAAGTATCTCGGGTCTGTCATTTAAAATGAAGGTAATATCGATGCCGATATAGTACATCGTATTAGATCAGGCTGGGCCAAATGGAGGAGTGCATAAGGGGTTTTATGTGACAGGAAGATTCCTTTAAAACTCAAGGGGAAGTTTTATTAAACATGATTCGTCCAACCATGCTATATGAGGTAGAGTGTTGGCCTGTCAAGCATAGGCATATAAGACAATTGTTGGTAGCAGAAATGCGTATACTTCGGTGGATATGTAACATTACAAGGAGAGATAAGATTTGAAACTGGGTGGTGAGAGATAGACTACAGGTAGCCAGCTTTGCTGATAAATTGAGAGAGGTTAGACTTAGGTGGTATGAGCATGTGTGTAGGAGGCCCTCCGACACTCTGGTACAAAACTGTGAGGGAATAACACTTAGTGAATATAAGAGGAGAAGAGGGAGGCCTTACAAGAACTCGCGAGAAGTGATTAAAGGGGATATGTCAGAGTTGACCCTTAATGAGGTAGTAGTTAGAGATAGAAAAGTTTGACATGATCGAATAAGGGTAAAGAATTAACCGTTCCAATTACCCAGAATCAATACAGCAATTACTAGGGGATGTTGTGTCCCGATGTGTAGATTGCATGACAGGTGCGGTGGGGTAATAAGGGGTTATCTCGGCAGGGTCTCTAAGGAAGGTCCCCTCACTTACTAAAAGACAAGGGATAGACTTTGTAGTCTATTAGGTTCTCGCAGATTTGGCTTCCTTCAAGTATTCCTTATTACTTGTATTTTCATTTATTTTGTATTTTTAATGAATTGTTTCTATAACCCGCATCATTCGTATATTATCTCATTTGCATGTGGGTCCATCGGAAACAACCTCTTTGCTATGTAAGGGTAAGGTTGCGTATTATCAGACTTCCTTAAATCCCGCTTCATTGCGAAATTTCAAACTGGATGATGATGACGATAACAATGACGATTTTTTTAACACTTGTTATTTTAATTATTTTATTTATTTATTTTCATATTTTTTGCTTTATTTACTTGTTTCTTTCTTATTTATTTATTTACTTATGTTTATTTTGATTATTTATTATTTATATTGTTTTGATAAAGTCAAAACAATATAAATAATTAAGATAAATCAGAATTCAGATAGGCATGTAAAATCAATGTCATGCATTCGATACAAAATCATAATATGATTTTCAAATCTCGTACCAGTCTTTTCAGTAAACTACCTATCAAGACTAGATGGTACAATAAGTACTGATATAACAATGAGTTAAAATAAAAAAAAATTTAAAAATAGAGAACTATAATTTTTAATTATTTTAAATTTATAACATAGAAGTATTTTATAAAATTGTCGCACCTTCTTTTATTCATTCCAATGGCTTCCAAGAATATCTGAACTTTTAGATTCAATTAGGTAATAATCCCACAACCTTTCAATCTCACCTTCTTCATTCGTTCTAATAACTTTAATAATATCTAATCTTTGAGAACTTTTGCTCGTAAAACCTGACTAATAAAAACTCAACTATTGCATGGTTAGAAGTTCCTAATTCAGTTCTATATGCATTGGCCGCCATGGTTATTTGTCTAAGCATATTCAAAATGTTGTGGGCAAACATTCCATCAATATTCTATTTATAGAGAGAAGAAGCATTACAGCTAGTCCATTGCAAGACGTTTAGTTTATTTTATAATTTTAAAATAAAAAAGAATTATTTATAATTTTATCAAAATTAAAAACCATTTTATAATTTAAAAAATTATCTAAAATAATATCTATCATTAATCAGTCATAAACAGAAGAATGAAATGTCAAATTGTTCCACAGTAGCATCAAAAAGAATTTGAAACCAGAGAAACTATCACTGTATTCTTCATAAAATACAATATAATCTTTACTCACGACAGGAACTGTACTGTTCACAAAGCAGGAATAAGACCTTGAATGGTTCTTGGGTCAGACTCAGACATGCTGGCTTTTAAAAATACGGCGATAATCTTGTCAAATAAAAAGTATCAAATTCGCAGATATGGAAGTTTAGCATTTACACAAGACTTGCTCTCCCACGGAAAAGAAACGCAAAAACATCATAAGATTAGGGTTCAATCGACAATTACTCTTCAGGCATCAAATGCATAGAACTGTTCATCAATGCTGTTCACAACCACATAGAAGCAACTGTACCCTAGCTTCGAACTGTACTATGTCATGGGTGAATCAAATTAAAAGATCATAAGAAATTGCTACTCAACAACAATTAGGATTGCTTAAATGAAATTCCAGTACCAAACCTCCAGCACGATTGAAAGGTCAAGTAATTTAGAGAAATTTGTGGACCACATGCAAAAAAATTACAAAAGTAAGAGATAAGTGGACTAGAACATAATCTACAATGCCAAATATTTTGCTTCCACCAAATCCAAAGTCCCTGAATTTCAGAATTTAGAACTAAACTTCTCGTCATTATTATTGAAGCAGCTTTCTGAAACCAGGACCCAAAATTACACCCTAAGACCTTGTAAATCTACACCCATACTCGCAAAATTTGAGCTTAAAAAGGAAAAAAAAAAGGCTAGACTGAACTATTGATCCATATAAAATTAGAAGAAATGAGAAAGGACTAGGCACCAATAGATATGAAAACACAAAACCTTTTGTGGGACGTCAAAGTATTTAGATGTCTCTAAGACTATGATATTCATAAAAACTTGTGGAAGCTCTATTGTCAGTCTCAAGAATGCAAGTTGTTAGCAAGTCAGTACTGATGACCGTGAAAACATAATGCCTGCCATGACACTTAGTGGGTGAATTGGGTGGTCAGTACATGAAAATAACAAACACAGAGAATGGGAGATGGAACAAAAAGATGAACCAAACGGAGCAACCATTATTTTGAGAATACAAAAATGCCGTGAGAATATCAATACAATTTTTAGCTATTTTCAAGCATCAAGCCTCGTTGTACACTTTTTTCTTGATTTGTAATAGAGAAAGAAAATAGCATGGCGTGAAACTGTAATTTCTCTTTAGACATTCAATTTTGCAGAGTTATCATTCTTTTAAGAATGAAAAAGTGGACCAGATTGAAAAGAACTAACAGCCTCCATCACTTTCATGGAGAAAATCTAGTATCCAACACTCTACATTCCCACTCACAGGGTTATGGTGACAATTTTCAGTAAATTAGAAGAAAATGAAAGAATAAGAAATGTGGAGGTAATTGGTAAATAAAGAGAAGAAAATCAATTAATTAATTATCAAAGTGATAGACATTGTACCCTGTCAGGGAGATTCTTAGGCATAGGAAGAGCAGTAACATATCTCTGAGGGCAGAATTTCTGCACAAGTGCAGGAGCATCAGAAGATGACATCTCAGACATGTCAGCTTGGCTCCGGCCATGGAACTTGGCAAAACGATTAATAACAGAAATTTTCCCTAGCTCCTGACATTCAAGTCTCAAATCTGAATATGATAAACTCTTGTCCAATCTGCATCATCAGTAGCAAACAGAAAAAGGCATATGAAAAGAGGGCCACAATATAGACCACAGAAATTTGGATTTATCACAATTCACAACCGTGGTAACTTTCACAAGCTTTTTGTTTTTTTTTCTGATTTTAATTTTAATTTTCTGTACAGTTCAGTATTGGTTTGATATGGGGCAAGCACAAGCCCAAAAATTCCAAAAGCTCCCCATAAAAGACGGAAAAGGATGAAAAGGCCAAACAGGAAAGAATCAAAGATGTAGCAACAAATTGAATTCTGGAATTGGATATGCAAAGACTTACCTCAACACAACATTTTCTATTCTCTTAGCTCTGCTTACTAAGTCTTCCATAATCTTTAAAAAGTACTCATCATGGATTCTGTCCAATGTTTTAACCTTCTCCCTGAGGCTGATAATAGGAAGAAAGGGGGAATAGAAAATTATGAAAATAAAAAGGATACATAAAGATAGATGGGACTTTTTTCAATAAACAAAAGAATATTGACCAATTTAGTGGCAACGCTTACAGATTTCCACTTTGCAGTGGCAAAAGAATATCAATTCTAGTGCAGAGAGCACTGCAAGCATGCCCTAATGTGGATCTGGCAACAACATTTGCAACACCGTCATACTGAGAAACAGCATCCGTAGAGAGAATTGATGTCAGTGGCGGGGGAAACAGCAGCTGCATTAGTTGTGTTGTCAGTATAAGCCTTCTTCTTGATCTAAGGACTGGAGACGCATCATTGAACATTTCAGTTTCATCTTCCACCTGCCATTAGAATTGAACTTATTGGAGCTCCCACACAAAGTCAATATTTATTTGGATGGTGAAAATGAGGGAGGAGAGCAAATACTGATCATTCCAATATCCTAATTCCCTTTCTTTCCTCACATCTTTTAAGAAAAGCAAGCATAATAATAGCTGAGTAAAATTGATGAGACTTATCAAGGACTATTACCTTCTCAGTCAAGCGGTTTACTGCCAGGGCCCAATCCTTTTCTGCTGCACTGCAATAACAAATAAAACAGCAACATGTAAGAAAAGGAAAATATGACCCAACACTGCAATTATCGCAGAATTTACTTGAAAAAATAACAAGAAGCTTTGCATTATAGAATTCTGAGATGCATATGCCAATCACCTGACATTCTGAAGCTTTTGGGGGGCCTCTATCACTTCTTTGTACCAAGGAACAAGTTCAGAAGTAGCACTTTTACGCTTCTTTGGACTCGTAACCAACATATCGGTATCAGCAGAATTGGTCTGCAATATCTGAGGTGATGCAAAATTCTCAGTTGCCAGTGATTCAGGTGTTAAGCACTTTTTAAGGACTCTATGCTCATCAACAGCAGTATCCCCTTGCTCCAAAGAACTATGAACAACCAAGTTATTGGAAGGCTTACTAACAGTGAAAGGCAGTTCTGCAATCTTCGTGGTGGCATTTTCCAGTGTATCATACACAGGCAACATCTGCCCATTTTTAAAGGTTCCATACTGATTAAACCAGGATGGAGCCATCTGGGGACTGACAGAAGAATTCTCTCCTCTAAAAGAAGCTACAACATTACTATTAACAAAATTATGAGTACCATTCTGTCCAATTGCAGGGACATCTCGAGAGGATTCACTTTTATCTCGATTATCTGTTGGTTTTGGTGAAAAGCTTAGCATCTTAGGATCTCCAGATGCATCGGAAGTATGGTTGGATGATGAATCCTTGACCATATTATGGTTTCTATGAATTGTGTGTCCTCCTTGGGTAGCCACTACCTGTGCAACCACAGGACCATCAAGACCTTTAAACCTCTTCAAACTCCTACTACTAGAATCAACTTCTGAATCTTTCATGCTCTGATGTTGGTGCATGAGTGAGTAATTAAGATGCAAAGTATTACTGGGAATTAGAGATTGGCCAAAAGCTTCAATTTCTTTTTGAGTACTGACAGGTTTTGAAAGAGAGATGCCATCAAGATAATCTATAACAGCTTCTTTTCCATGTGAAGCACTCACTGTTTTCTGCACAGAGTCATTCCCAGTTGGAACTTGCTGTCTTGATTTTCCTTCTGATTGTTGCTCCTTCCCAACAAAACCATGTGAATTTGGAAACCCAACAGATTCAGGTGGACCATTCCCTCCTCTTTGTGCATTTTGATCTTCCAGCTTCTCTGAAAAAGAGAGAGTCGTTTCCAAACTTTCATTTGGTTCAACATTGGACTTCAACATATTGGACCACACCCTGAAAGGCTGACTACCAAATGAACACTGCTGTGATGAAACACTGGTCAAAATTGTAGGAGACAATTTTCTAGGAGCACTGTCCTGTGACATACCAGAAATCTCGTACAGCTGCATAGGTGCGGCAGCTTCCAACAATGGAAATTGCTTAGCAGAACCACTTGCATGCTTTTGGTTATGCGGCCCTAGATACGGGACCTCAGCAATGTCAGTATGTGCTGTACTTCTGGATGGTCCTAATGATTCCAATGCTGGTTCACATGCTGGATCTCTCTCAAAGGACTTATCAATCTGTTTCACAAACTTATTAATAGGTAAATGGACGGACTGAGTGTATGTTGGGCGATCAGTTGTACCATTCATTTGCAGACTTTCATTGTGTCTACTTGGGTAAGAAAAGCCAGGAGAAAAAGCAGCAGATATCTCTTCTTGGAGATGCTTACTATTTTTTCCAGTTGCAGTAAACATATTAGTCCTTACTTCTTGAGATGTTTCACTTGCAAGAGGTAAGGACTGGACAGAGGATGCAGAAGCCAACCAGGCACAACTCCTCTCTCCTACTCTTGAACTCATGCTATTAGTTAGATTATGTTTCATCCCTGATGGACTCCCGGAAGAAAGTATACACTCTGGATGGGAGGGGCGCTGAGATGGTGGAGCCAATTGTAAACCAAATCCTTGAGAAGTAAAAGATTGATTTTTCTGGAGTGATCCATCAGACGTGTCAGCTTCAGGCATCTCAGAAGATTGAGTGTGATTGGAAGAGCTGGGGCCAATCACATTCGCAAGCTCCCTCACTTGATCCACTTTTTGAAGTAGCTCAAGCATGTTTTGACTGCAGTATACAGACCATCAAATTTCCACTAAGTAAATTAAGAAGAGCATGTGCAAGAGAAAAACAATGGATCTTTTTGTTTATAAATCTGTTTACAAGATTGAAACACAAAATAGAGAGCAATAAAAGCACATTCATGACCAATATAAGAGAGCTAATTCAAGAAGCAACGGTTTAATACAAAATATCCAACTACCTTGATGTTGCAGTCTTATTTGCTGCATTTTCTCCATGAAAACTAGTTGAATGTGCCTGCAATTATATTCAACAAGAAACCATCAAAATCTTCTCAAACCTGCAGTATAATTAAAACGAAAAACATAACGGACATGGTATAAGCTCATGAAGCAAAGCAACATTCAGCGTCTACAGTACCATTGAATTTCTAGCCATATGATTAGGAAGGGATGATTGCCAAATGAATCCCTGAGGCACTGCCTGTGAATGCATAATACTTCTTGCTTCTTGAGAAGGGTCAATATCAACCTCCACATCACCCATGGGATGATACTGAAATTTACGAATCCCAGAAGACTTCCGAGCAACATGAGTTGATGACTTCTGTTTACCCCTTGGTGAAGTACCTGAATCACTGACACTCAACCAAGAATTTTCTCTGGCACCAGCAGTTGAAGCCTGGTGGGAGATTTTTTTAGAGCTATTATCTTCATTTTCCCTTATATTCACATTCTGTATCTCATGAGCTTCAACTGTCCCATTATCCAAATTATTTCCAGAAGAATGATGAGGTGGATGTGTCTTATCAATATGAGATTGAAATTTTGTTGGGATCTCATTTGTTGTAGCATTCACTGAAGAATCAAAATGCTTCCAGCCATCAATACTACTTCTGTTTGAAATCTTTTGGATGCTTTCCTGGTTGGGCCTCACAGTGTCTGAATTCGACACTGCAGCAACCGGGTTGTGGTTAGAATTTTCTACATTGACCTGTGGGCCTCCACCAAGAGCCCTTACCCCAAATACAGGACTCTTCTGGTCAGTCCCCTGAGAAATGTGTAATGAGCTTTCAATGTGGGCACTTTTTAAAGCAACACCTGAACTGAGTGACATTGAATCAACAAAGTTCCAGCTATTTGGTCTGCCACTTTGATGGCTACCAATAGTATACGGCGGTATGCTGTGATTTGTCCATGAACGTGTATCTATACCTGACGAAGGAGAAACTTTTTCATATATATTATTGCCTCCATCAACTGCCTTCTGTACAAGGCTATGTTCTAACCATTTGGTTCCTTCCCCAGGAACCTTCGCACTAAATCTCTTAGAAGAGCTAAACTGCAACCTCTCACTCTGTTCAGGTGAAGTTTTGATTCCCGATTGTAGAACTCTGTTAATTGAATCATCGGATGGAGATAACAGCCTAGAATTTTGCATAGAAACAATCTGCAAACCATTGCTGGTCCATGGCAAAGGCTGCTGTTTGCTATTGTCGCTAGCAGTTGCCTGATTCTGAGCTGGAGGTTGGTTATTTTGGAAAGTCAGACCACTCCACTCCTCTTGTAGCCCTACATCACCTTGTGAAGTCTCTGCTACAGCAGATTGCATGAGAGCACTCCAACTCCCACTCTGCAGAGAAGGAAATGTGCCACAATAATCTGAACCATCAAAGATGTTCTTACCTCCTGAACCCAAATTAGCACCCTTGCCAAAGGCATCCAACAAATTGTCATCTGAACCAAACAAAATCTTTTCTTCAGTAGGATCCAAGGTAGGCACATTCTGTAAAGGACAAACATGCATCATGGCTTCCTCCTGCAATGTTCCCAATGGATGAACCACATCATGCCTATCACGAACTTGCTGCATAAATCCATTGCTTTGCCGCGGACTCAGTTGTTGCAAGTTTTCAAAATTAAATCCACTATTTACACCTTGAGCATCAGCATTCCTAGTCAAGTTTTTAACCTGATATGCCTGTCCGGACAACGAATTCCCTTCCTGCATGTCAACTTGTTCGGGAAACCCAGGATAAGGATTAGCTGGAGATGAATTACTGCTGCCTGATATCTGCTGCATTGTGGTATTCTCCATTTGCATGGTAGAATAATGACTTGGAGTGAATCCTGTTCCAGAGATAGGGACACCATAAAGAGACTGATCAACCTGCTGAGAAACCATACCCATCACTCCTGGTGTCTGGCCCTCTTCCAAGGGAAATAAATGTCCACTTGAGGATGCCTGTAAAACTGAAGGCACACCATGCTGATGCCAGTTTGGACTAGTTGCAACAAGATCAGGCTGCCATGAAAAATTAGATGCAGCTTGAACCGGAATGCCATTGATCAAATACTGTGAATGATTGCTAGCTGCCTGTTGTGCAAAAGAAGAAACCTGATTTAGAGAATTAAGTTGCCTTGCCTCTTGTTGCTGCATTTGTTGCTTTTGGAGTTGCTGCTGCCGCCTCTGAATTTCTTGCATTTGCTTAATTAAATATTGTTGCTGTAACAGCTGCATGTCATTAACGCCTGACTGTTGCCTCGACAAAGATTGCAGCATATCAGGATGTTGGTTATTCATTTGCTGTGGCCCTCCAAAAAAGTTGAAATTGACTGGAGATTCATGGGAATCCATCATTACTGAATTTTTTTGAAGAAGCTTAGAACCATTCCCTAGCTGTGAGTCGAGAACTGAAATTCCTCTTGAAGTTAGATTGTGCCGACCAGCTTCTGTATCCATTCCCAGAAAATTTGTTTCATTCTGCCTAGTTGCAAAAACCTGATGCCCATGCATATATCCATTCAGAGTTGTCGGTTGGTTTTGAGATTGACTTCTGCCAAACTCAGGCCTCAGGATAGCTTGTGAAAAGTTAATACCATGCTGCATGATTGATGACTGCCCACCATGTCCTCTTTCATGATCAGCTAATTTTGAAACAAAAGAATGCACTTAATAACAGAGATCTTATGATATCTCATGTGTAAACCTTAAATTAAGCATCCTTATTCTCATAATTTAAACAAATGAAAGAAGCAAGGATAGAGTTCCTTTTGATAATGTCAAAGAGGACACCAACTTCTAAAGATCTGCACAACTTATACCTGAAGGTTGCGTATTGTGATTCTTTATGTTTGCGCCAAACTGTCTCTGATTTCCAGCCCACAGATTGTTACTTAGCCCAGGCCAGCTTGCGTCAACAACCTGTGGGTGATGCTGGCCCTGAGACAAATCCTCCTGGCCAAAGAAATTATGAATCCTATCGCCAACTTCGTTGCCAGGCATAGATTACCCACTCCCACAAACTTTTCAGTGGCCTAAATTTTGTAACTAGGAATTCAACACCTCAAAGGAAAACAAATAATCCAAATTAACCTTTAGAACAATTTAATTAATGAAAATGAAACTGCATGAAATTCTTTTTAATAAGAATAATCTCCAAACCTGTTCTCTTTCATTTAAGAGACACCCCTACTGGCGCTACTCAAAATCCCACACTGCATAAAATAATTTAAAACATCAATAGAAGGTAGTGATATCACATTTACAAACAGAAAAATATTTAATCAGAAGCCAAAGAAAATATTATATAAGAGTTGTCACGGAAAAAAAAAACATGACGGCATCTCACATAAGTTAATGCACCCATAAACTGCCACAGAGTTGATTCACATATACACATTGAATGCCCACTAAAATTCTCTGTTGATGAGTTGTAAAAAGTTTTGCTTTTCTTTTTTTAACAGATAAAAATCCCAGCAGACCATGGACTACCTAATGAAACCCTCCTTTCTCTTAATATCCCCAAATCTAAGGGTCTTGAAGGATTTGCTCACAACTCCTATAGGGAAGAGAAAAACACAAACTCAACAACTAGGCCTGCCAACACCCAAATTGACTTCAATCACTTACAATGTGGACATTTAAAATTTGCACTGACAAGGAATACCAAATATTAAGTATTTTTAAAAATGAATAGTGTTTGATTTGAGGTCAAACTCAAGCATCATAAAGTGAACATAATGTAGATCAAACAGAAACTCCCCAATTGCAATCGGTAAAGACTGACACAATAGAACCGATTGACACAATAGATTTCCCTCACATAGTCAATGGAACATATGCATTTTGTAGATTCAAACCGCAGCCTAATAAGAACTGGTTCAGGAAATAACAACTCACCTAAAAGCAACAAGAACAGGCATGACTAATAGAAACAATATGTCACATTCTGACAATCATCCAAAATGCAGAATGGAACTATAGAATGAATAGCAATCTAACCACCAGTATATGACAATTAAGCAGCACTAACAGCTAGACAGAGAGACAGCAGTAGAAATGCGAAATCCAAACTACCCTCTGGTATTGCTAGCCATCTCCATTATGATAATATTTTCTGTTCACCCAAATATCACTAGAGCCATCGAATCATATTGCATCTTCTTTTGGCCACTAAACAGGGAACTGATTATTTCATTTTCATGCGATTTTCCTTGCACAGAATCAACTGCCAATATTCAAAATAGCACAGAAGCCTACACACCCCCAACTTATTGAAAAAGAAAATAAAACAATCGCTTATTCGATTGCTCCACAAAATAGGACAAAATTCCAATATTCCCCAAATGAAAACTACAACTATCCTTTAAACTAACTTACTAGCAAACTAACTAAACAATGTAACAGAGGTCCAACCACTAAGCTAATAAAGCATCACAAGATCCCTGCCAATGTTACTTTCAAACCCTGATGCTTAAGTTCTCAGAAAAAGATGTACATAAAAGAATTATATGGAAACAGAGCAAACTTGGCACAAGCAAGTTCAATAGAGAGTTACTCTGGTGATGTTTATCATAATCATAACATTTCATCTACCGACGAAAATTGGACAGGTCAACAGAACTCAAAATTCAGGTTGTTAACCACCATCAAATTACACATAATCATCCCAATGACGACTTCAAACATATTTATCACAATGATTCCTATGTTTAAAAACTAGAATTTAATTTCATATTAGTTAGGGATAAAAAGTTATCTGGGTCGTTTTTGTAACATCAATTTCAGCTTGTGACTATTTCTGTTATTTAAAGTTTTATTGGGATCTTTTGCAATTATTTATATGTTGTTAGGTTTAACTCCGACTAAATAGGCCTTTATTGTTATTATTAGACACTTTTCATATATGAAATCCGACTTTGCTTATATTTTCTCTCTCGCTTGCTCTCCCAGACATACATTTCTCTTCTGCTTACTTTTCTTCTTCCTCTCTTTACACATCCCCTTCTCATCTTATGTTCTCTTTTTCTTTATCCACATAAGAGACAGAAATGTTGTCAACTATGTGGGCCAGGGTGATATAGCCAACTAAGTTATGTCAAACTGAGAAAATGGTGCAACTCAAAAGAATTGCATGTTCTCCTCTTCCCTTTTAACAAACATGGCAAGATCTTTCAATTCCAAAAAAATAAATTTACCATGTCTGTTTGAGCAGCTAAGGCCAGAAAGGTAGGTGCAAGAAGTAGAGCCCCCAGACAATAATTATACTTTCATGGAAACCTATATAGATCTCCTTTCAGCCCCTAACTTCCAATTCATAATTTGAAAGATTGACCACCACCTTCAACATCCAAGTATAGCCTACTATCATAGAATGAAATTATGAGAGACCTATTTATGAAACAAATAGACTAGCAATTGCACCATCAAATATTGGGCCACACTCTACAAAACAAGGTACTAAATATTTATCCCTCAAGTTAGCTGGCCTACACATAATGTATATGCAGTTTAGTTTCATGAGGTAGAAAGCTATAACTAATACAAAATATGATGAATTTGACATATCATCCTGCTCAACACAAACATATAAGATAAAAAGGAGAAAGTGATAGACCTTCTACATATCTAAAACCACAGAAACACAATCTCTGCTTTTGCCTTCTCTTTTACGAGCAACCAGACATAGTGCGAAATAGGCATGAGATCGAAAACATAGCAAATTGGGCAAGAGATCGAGAACATAACGCCGCATAATCACTTTCAATATGACTTCTTTAAATCCCAAACACAATCCAAAAACAAAAAACAAACTGAAAGAAAGCTGCCAACCTCTGAGGCACCAGAACAATGAAGAAGATTCCCACCCTAAATGCAATTTTAGGGTTTCAAGCAAATAGGAAACTGAGAGAAACAAAGTTTGGAGACTCGAAGCTTAGACGCCTCCAATTTGCGTTCTAAACACGATTCGCTAAGATTGTGAAATTCAAAGATCGAATTAGTGTTTGAATCGGGTAGCCAAAGAGAGGCCAGCTTGAGGATAAAAGCTATCGGAATGGAAATGCTGAGGGAAATTTTCAACGAACAGAGGATCAAGAACGAGGTTCGGATCCGAAGCTGAGGTTAAGAGACGAAGCTGGGTTAGGTTTGGGTCCGAAGCCGACCTTAAGGGGAAGCATGTTCTACTACAGCAACGAGTTTTGAAAGAGACCATGTGGAGCGGTTGTTGTGAGCAGCGAGGGAATTAGGTGACCTTTACATTGAAATCCTTAATTTCATATTGAACTCGCATCTGGCCAAGCTTGCCGGTTCCTTTCTTTTCATTTTCTCTCACTAGTCTCTTTTCTTCAACTTCTAGCAATTTCTCTAGTGTTTCCAAGTTAAAGGTTCTGGTATTTTTATTTTGTCCGTAATTTTTCAAATCTTGGCATCCCCCATTTCATGATATCTTTTTTTTCACATATTTTATGACGTAGCTTTCCCTGTGTTACTGTCCTCGTGAGTGGGGACAGTGGACAGGACCAAAAAATCCTGCCCCGTGAGCGTTTGATTCCTGTCCCACAAATTTTATCCCCTGTCTCCAGTAGACAGGGACAAGGATTTCTATCCTTCCTAAAAAGAACGGACAGGGACACGTTGTCCCTGTCTCCTACATATACCACAACCCTTTTGACATTTCTGTCCAACTCCTCCAGCCTTTTCTTCGCCGACTCCATCCCCGACTCCTTGTTGCTGTCTTCATCCCCGACTCCTCCTCGTCATTGCCACGGATTGCGACCACCACAATGTCCTTCGCCCTCACGATTCAGTCTCCAGCCTTCCCTCTCGCACGCTGCCCTTCTAACCGAAGACGTTCGTCTCTCCAGTGTGAAGTAAGTATGTAACACCCCACTCCTGCAAGACCTGAACCCGACATCGACGGTGATATCCAGGTCCGT
>JANTPM010000006.1:33704478-33719769 GCA_025434745.1 Erythroxylum divaricatum | reverse complement strand
ATTATATAAAAGATGCTTTGGACAAGATCATGTAATTATGGTTTAAGTAATGAAATGAGAAGTACGATTTGGTTTTAAAATTTAGTGAATTTGATATTACTGCTTTAATTGTATTGATGCCATGAGGTTTATAGAAATGATAGTTTGGTAGTGCACCCTCGTCGTAGGTTGTACATCGGTACGACCTGCGGGCGACCCGGTGTATACTCTACGGTGAGGGGGCGCTACATTTAGGTTCTTTGGTATATAACTAGGAGTTGTCCCAAAGTACCACTTGATCTGGATCTAGAATCGAACATACAACTAAGAGAAAGAATATGAGAATTTGAATATAACTACTAAGAATAATTACAAGTCAAGGAGGGAATTATACAATCAAGGATTATGCTAGATCATCACTAATTAAAACTAACGAGTCTAGTACTATTAAACTAAGAGTCATAAAATAAACTTGAGATTAAACCTAATATGATTCAAATGGTTTAATAGTTGATACAATTTGGTAGGCTACTGGATGAGGACCCAAATATGGATATTGCTAACTTTTTGGAAATTTATGAGACATTCAAGTTTAACGGAGTTTCAAAGAATGCCATATGAGTAGGCTATTGAGGGACTATACTAAATCATGACTGAAGTCACTAACTTCACCCTTCACCCTTTGGAATGATCTGATTAAAATTTGTTTGGCTAAATACTTCCTACTAACACATAAAACAAAGTTCAATAATGATATTTTCACCTTCTAAAAACTAGAAGGTAAGACACTATAAGACACTTAGGAAGAGGACTTATTGACTAATTGTCTCCACCATGACCTTGACTTTGGTATATAGAAGCAAATGTTTCATAGTGGATTAAGCTACTAACTAAGTAATTAATAGATATATCCTTAGGCGAGACCACCATCTTTAAGACTCTTAAGGGATTATAAGATTTTATCGAGAACATAGCTATGAACCTAAGATTGGAATCAAAGACATAAGGCATTCACATTGTTGATATAGTGGAAACATTAGATTCAAAACTAGTAAGAAAATTGATCAAATAAGTGTGGCAACATATCTAGTACAAGTTAGTAGTTATGAAATTTGTGGCGGGGGACACCTGAATCATGAATGTTAAGGAATTATGATTAATCGTTAAGTCATCATAAATTCAAGGTATATAAGAGTTTCTAGGAGAATTCTTAACTGTATCTTACTTATCTAATAGTTTCTTTAATCTTATTCATTAATTTAATTTTGTGATTTAAATTAGTTTTATTTATTTTCTTTAGATCAGTCACTCTTTTATTAAATTAGATAATAATAAATAGTCAGTACTAGTAATTATAGTTCTTGTGAAATTGACACTCAACTCACTTAAACTATATTATAGAAAATGATAGTAGAACTTGCCTATTTTTTTAGTATTAAACTTTTTGTTTTGTTTACACAATTATATTTATCATATTAATGACTATGTATCTAGACCTTATATCTTACTATCTCTTTTGTGACTAGTACATGATATCTAACACGACCTTGATTAAAGTCATATTGCTTTATATAATTTCTTTAACACCAAAAGTTCTCTCTTTAGGCTATGTTCTAGTTTGTGTTCCTTATTGTATTTGATATATATAAGACAAGGGTTAGCACACGAATGTGGGCCAAGTTATGTTCCTCTAAGAATTGTAATTTTCTTCCTACTTTTGCATGAAATAGACTATAATTCTTGAATAATATCATCATGCAGTCAATTTAACATAATTACCTTAAATGAAATCACAAGCTAAGTTAAATAAGATAATTTGATATCAGAATTAAACAAAATGCTTAATACAATTTGTGCATTTTAATGTATATCAAATATATTCACACTTAAATTTTTTTTCATCCTTAAAAATATATTTTAACCAGTCCTAACTTAAATAGGTAGTAATTCAATGGAAAATTAAATAAATCAAGACTAATATTCATTTGTTCGATTGCAGTATTCATCAATTACTTAGTTGTTTAGATACTTGTATTAATTCATAAATCATGTCAGTTCAATTCAATCTAATATTCTTTCAAACATCAACTTGATTCATATAATTCAACCTAATATATATAAAGAAACATAAATGAGTAATAATATTTAATTTCAAACATTTTTAAAACTGAAATTAATAAAAAGTAACAACACTTATTATTGTAATTGTGAATAAGCATTAGAGGCTTGTTTGAAAATTCACCCAACTTTTTAATGCAAAAGTATACACCTTTTATGAATACTTTTTGTTGCTTAGTTTAAACCTTTTACTTTGGTTAAAGTTAGTGCATTGAGTTTATTTACGCTCACTTATTCACATAATTTTAATTTTATTTTTATTTTTAGTTTTAATTTCATGAAATGCTAAAATGTTTGGAAAAGAAACAAATTAACTCAAAATATGTTTAGTTTACATAAAAAAGGGCCATCATATACATTAAGAATTCATTTTTAAATCATTAGATCAAATTAAAATAAGTTAGTTTCTAATGCTTTTGTTTATTTACTTAAACTAATTAAATAATAAAAACAATCAGACTTTAAATGGATCTTCTAAATTATTCTTCCTTTAATGTAAAAATTCTTGGAATTATTGTTTTTTAAGCTAATTATGATAAATTAATTCACTAAAATAAAACATATTAGGGATAAAAATAATTATTTTTATCTCCGCACTTAATTTATACATTGTTCTCAATGTGTCAAAATAAACAATGAAATCAAAATTTAAGGAAATGTAAATTGTCAAAAGGAAATAAAAACTTCTTTAACCTTATATGTTGCATGTTATCCATATTAAATACAAATGATGTCTATTATTTATTTATACCTTGTAATAAAAACAACTAATGGAAAGAAGAAAAAAACAATAAACTCAATTGGAAAGAAATATTACAATAGAGTGCAATGAAGTACTAAACCAAAATAAATAACATAACATAAATAGAAGCAAAACATATGGTTCAAGCATATAAGAGAAGAAATAAATTATTAAAATGTACAAGCCATATGGGAAAAATAGAAAAAACCAATCCATAATAGGCTTACCATCATAGTCTTTGTCCTCCTCTGGCATTATTAATGGATATAAAGCCTACTTAGAATACCCCATATGTTGAAAGTAGTAAGATAATTGTTGCTCCATCCATCATAATTCTTTAACTTCTTAAGCATCCTTTATAACATAAAGGTGTGTCCTTGTTACTTATTATTTATTTCAAGAATAGTCATTTCTACACATTCCTATAATGGCAGTCATGATGTGGGTTGGAAATCTCCTTGCTCCTTTGTCGTTTACACTATTTAATGTGCTTGGCTATTGGATAAGGCTTTACTCTCTCTTATTCCTTAGCCCTACCTTTTCTCTCTACCACCACCAAAGCATAAGCTTAATTGACCTTCCTAACTAATCTCATGTACCTCATCATATCAACATTAATAATAGCTATGCCCTAGCTTATTCTCTTCCCCAACCTTGTCAAGTACATCCTTTAATAAATGGCTCCCTTCTTTCTATAGGTCATATATTCTAAATGCCTAGAAAAGTAATATCACAAGTCATATGATCTCTTCTCTACTATGGAATATAGAAATAAAATATCCTTGATGGTCATCAACTTATTGCTTTGCCTCCTCCGAATAATCTTGTATGGTATCGCCCTTTGTAAATACCTAAGAGATAGAGCAATAAGGTGGACACTTCTACTTTTAGATGTGTCATCAATATTCCTTTCCCCTAATACATCAATCCAAAATTCTCAATGGATATGGTTAAATAAATCAATGGGGGATTTTACCTATTTCACTCTTACACTCCTCTATCTTTATATATTTGAGTATATATAATTAATATTATCCTAAAATCACTAAAGTATATATCAATGGGATTACCCCTAAGCCTAAACCTAATTGCATTTCCTAGGGTTTTAAAAACTAGACCGGACTGACTGGTTAGATCCGAAACAATCTAAACCGGCTAGCTATCGGGTTCATTTTTATTTAATAACCTCTCAGTATAACAATCGACCGTTTTGCCAAAGAACAGGCTAGTTTTTTAGTGAACCGGTCTAACCAACCTATCAGTATACAGGTATACCTAAAGGCTAAACTTTGGATTTCATTTGAGAAATCAAACTCTCTCCTTGCCTTTTCCCTATCTTCTCTTCACCATATTTCACAATCATCTTCCATTTCTTCCCTCCTTTGTTAGATCTTTTCTTTGTGAGAACTAATCTTCGTCTTCAATTTCTGTCAATCTACCATCTTTGCTAAATCCCTCTCAAAATGCTGCTGGAGCTTCAAACAACAAAGATAGATGCGGAAAGCCTTTGTGGATGGGTGAAGAGTCTAAAAAATAAGCACATTCTATCCTTTGTTTTATCTCTCAAAAATAAGTTATAAGGAAAGAATATCAAGTGATTTTATGTTTAGTTTACTATTATTCAAGGTTTTTTAACAAATAACATATAAGGATTGTTTGTATAGAATTCGAGTATGTCCAATTTATTATTATTTAAGGTTTCTTAAAAAATAAAAAATAAGGATTGTTTGTATAGAATTCGAGTATATACAATTTATAGTTATTCAAGTTTCTTAACAAATAATAGATAAGGATTCTTTTTTAAAAATTCGAGTATGTCTAGTTTACTATTATTCAAGGTTACTTAATAGATAACAGATAAGGATAATTTGATAGCTTTATCTACAAAAGTATCAACTCAAGGAATTTTCTTATTTATTCTAATATCTTGCATTATATATAATTTCTTAAAGTATTCAATTTTTTAATTTAAAACTTCGAAACTAAAAATTATACTTGCTAACACTTGGCCATTTGAAGTAGAGCACATCGATAAGTGAGTAAGATTTTATTCATCATTCTGTTGTTGATCTTCTTTTGTTATATATGTATGGTCATTTTAAGTTTATATGGATGTAGTTGATAAATTGTATGTGAGATATCATATGTGCATAATTTGTAAAGTGATCTAATTTATTTTTACTTTTTACTTCTTACTATCAATGAATTGATTGGTGTGTCTACTTCACAATGAGTTCCCCCAACTTGGAAGGATTTACAAATAATATATCTACTTAGCTATCTTTTATTTTTGCATAATTTATTCCCATGTACTTAAACGTTCCCTCTCTTATTGAAACAATGAATCAATTTGACACTGCTCCATGCCCCCTTCAGTTCTCTTCTCTTAAATTTGTTAAGACGTTTAGAAAGTTATTGTCACCTTTCTTTAGTAGAGGAGATAAGCAAACTTTAATATCTATTGAACACTAGGAGGATTTATTTTTTAATCATATACACCATTGTGATTGATAAGGATTTCAAGCACTAGTAACATTATTACTTATTTATTGGTGGAAACTAATGCATTTCCATTAGGAAGATCATTGATGCATACATTTGGTAGAGCCTCTACTGATTGAGTATCTTTAATATGGGAATCACTTTCTTTACGTAAAGGCCTTCTCATTTTCTTCAATATACTGAGCATATTTATTCTTAATTGTCTAGAACAACACAGGAACTTTGTTCATTAATCTCTACAGATAGGTAACTTAGAATCCTTAACCATTCCTTATATTTTATTTATTTTGATTACATTAAGAAGTTCTTTTCTGGATTTACCTTAACATAAACTTGGGCAAAAACAAATTCTTTTGATGTTAGCATCATTTTTATAGTGATTTGACACCGGTTGAATCTTTAAACCTTAAACCTTTCTTTTGACTAATTTAATTTCCAGTCTGGTTTTTAAAACATTAGACTTTATCAAAGTTTACCTTCCAATTTACCCTAAAAGTCATCAAAACTTTTAAGGTGAGCCCCCTATATAAATGTTCCACAATATAAAAGAACATATGCCACCTTGAATTATTTATGTAATCCCTTACTTCCTTAGCTAGACCTTTAGTCTCAGAATCAACATAATCCAAATTCCTATTAGATTCAAAATTGCGTGGTTTTAAGAAAAGAATAATTCATAAAATCTTGCCTTATTAAAGGTGAGCATTATGTACTTCATTATAGCTAGTTCTCTCACTTGAGCTTGACTATTTGATGTGCTTTGAATGGCTCGAGCCTTTGTTTTTTTTTCTTATGTATAGTTAGGAACTCAATTTCTTTTGTTATTTAAATGTTGGGGATTTAAAATAAGTAATCTTATACATATTGAAAGGGCATGAAAAATGCACCTTGCTATGTTATAAGGACTAAGGATACCTAATCCATGAATAGGGAAAAAGAGGGGATTTGTATGGTCCTAAATAAATTGGCTTATTAGGAAAAATCATTTTCTTGAGTTGTTTAAAACGCTTACCAATTTGTATCTAATTATCACTGTATGTCACTTATAAAATAAATGGAATTAACTATGCTATAAAATGAGCATGTTCAAAAATAATTAAATACAAACAATTTATAGATTTTTGATAATTTAAAAAATAATATATAATTCCTTAAAATTTACATTAAAGGACATTAATAGTTCACATAGGACTCAATATAAGTTAGGAATAAATAATTAAGACCATATCATATATACCAAAATGAAGACCATTACAAAATAAGGTTCATCCCTTCATTAATTCAAAATTCAAACATTATTATATGGCATTAGGATGTCTGTTGTAATCAACTCTTATTTTCCTGATATTTAAAACCCTGAATTATGAAAATATAGGTGATTATGAGATTTATTATTATTTCTCATTACATTCTAGACCAATTATTATATCATAACACTACATGCCACTTATTAGCTCCATGAATTAGATAAAAGAATAAAGTGAGCATGTTTATTAATAAGTTTAAACATATTATAGAAACACTTATGGACATTGCAATAAGGTGTGAACAGGCTTTATGCTTAAGTATAAAGTCTTTGAACCTTTCAAACGATTTAGAAATTTTTAATTAAATACATATAACCATATCTAAAATAATCATCGATGAGTGAAATGAAATGATTTATGGATATCCAAAATGTGTGAGTATTTGATATATGTTTTTAATGCTACTAAATTTTCCCTATCACAAATCTATTACTCTTTAACTTAGGCAAGTTTGTTTATCATCAGTAATTAACATAACTGTAAGTATGGTATCGATCCCATAAAGAAAAAGTGCAAATAGAAAATTATAATGCCATTAACTAGTCTAAAGATAATTAATAAAATAGATAGTTTTATGGATTTATAGAAAGATGAAAAATAAGACAAAACAAAACCTATTATTGATATCTATAATAGTAAAGAAAATAAATAATAAGATAATTAATCATAAAAGAATGCAACCAAATGGTTATATTTAGATGAATACTTCCCCTAGTAGTAATTTTAACTTTGACTTAAACATGAATGAGGGATTTTTTTCTATGCCTTCTCTCTAACATCCCATTCCCTTCATTGATAATGATTTTCAATAGTCACGTTGCCTCTTCTCTCTTCTAATCCTTGCCATTTATGGGTTTCTTCCTTTCTTCTCACCTTTTCCTACTCTTCATATCTATTTCTCTCTTAATTCTTACCTATTGCTAAATCCTTCACTATTCCTAATTCCCACTAGAGACTTCCTTCTTTGGCATTATGAAGAGCACTTTGGTCTTTTCCTTTATTTTAGTTCCCACCATTCTTTTTATTTCCTTTTTAAAAAACCAACTTAAAAGAAAAGAACTTGTCTAGCTTTTCTAACTTTTCATAATTCCCTTTTTTGGTAATGAAGACAAACACCACTATAAATATAAAGGATACAATATCCTTTCCTTACTTACTAGAATAACTTCTATCCCTGAGCCTCTTGTATTCAATGAAAGAGACCTTTCCTCACTGATCATTCACTTAGCTAGAAGCAAGTAGTGGATAGCAGCAAAGCTCTGTGTCGCTCTCCACTTACTATAAAAGAAGGAAGAAGCATAGTGGTGCCTCATATCAAAATACTTAAGAAGGGTGATATGGTATGGACCTTAACTCTAGTGGCCTTTTTCTACTAGGGAAGACTTGCATTTCTATGAGTGAAATATTAGACGATGAAAAATTAGAGGAATTAAGGTTTGGTTGAAGTCTTTCTTTCGAAGGATAATTTAATATTATTCAAGTTTGTTAGTTAGGAAAATGTGAATGAGATTATAAAGGTTGGTCCCTGGCATATCCAAAACCAACCTTTTTTTTGTAATTTTAGAAATAGATATTAAAGATGAAGAACATCACTCACGATTACATTCAAGTATAGATCAACTTGTATATGGTTATGTTTGAGTATTATTTGATAAGAGGTCTTAGTGCATTAGCTAGCTATGTAGATGTTCTAATGTGTATGGATGAGATGAAAACTTATAGGAAAATGATAGGCTACACTAGGTTATGCGTGAATATAGAAAATGGAAAAAAGTTTCTAGATACAATCCTAATTTAAAAAAAAATGAAGAAGAAATCTTAGTAGAAGACTCAATTCAAGTCTCATACTAGTGGAGAGCCAAGTTAGCAGAACAAAACAAAATATAAAAGGAAATATTATAAAGAACTAATGAATTTAGGAAAGGAGAAGAACTCGATAGTCTATAAAGCTCTAGAGAGACTAGAGGATATGCCTCATAAGAAAACTAAAGGAATTAAATTGTAAAATCCCTTTTTAATAGCACAGGAGAACGTTTCTAGTACCATAACAACCACTATGATGGTTTATGAAATAGAAAACAAAAAAAAGGAGTAGTTGGAGGATGCAATAACTAATAGAAGATGGTAGAGGAAATAAATAGTGGAAGAATAAATAGTTATACCTAAATTAAAGTTATAAAGGAAGAAGAAGATTCAAGTAGTATCTAAGAGGAAATTCAATAGGAGTAGGAAAAAAGGAGCTCTTCCAATAAAATCCCCTCTTAATGGACATAGCACTCTAGAATATCATAAAAGAATAAGCATTTTTGCATTTCTTATCTGACAATAAGGTTATAGCCATAAGGGTGCTTAAAACTAAGCTTACCTGTGAGAATTTTGTGAAACTTAAATTGAATTGTCAATGATGGTCTTTTTTTCTAACCATATGCATCATCATTATGGAAAATTTATTATAATTTTTAATTTAAGAAGGATTAAACTTAAGGTCCTTCATTCAAGCTACCAAAATATCCACATTAGAATATTATTCATTAGTGAGGAAAGATCCTTGGAGGTCACTTTTACTTATAGATCCAAATTTAAATTTCAAAGGGAGGAATTATAGAGTCACTTAATTTTCATTAATCATAACATATAAGACCCTTAGATGCTTTTAGGAGACTTTAATAACACTTTATATTGGTCTAAAGAGGAAGGAAAAATAAGTATGAGAAATTTCTTTAGAAACATAAGTATGAATGTGTGAGAAATTGAGAGTTATGGACCTTAGCATGGAGGAAAATTTTCATGCATAAAGCAATAAATAATCAAGCAACTGGAATATCATAAAGAAATTAGACAAGGTATTGATTAATGAGAAGTGGATGGAATTATATCTAGAAAGAAAGGTAATTTTTTAAATCTTAACGTATTAGATCATACTCCTATATTAATTAAAATAATAGTTGAAAGGGTGAGAAGAAAGTTTCCTTTCAAGTTCAATTATTATCTTATAAATCATGATGATTCCCTAGAAGATATAAAAAGAGGTGAAAAGATGACGATAAGGGGATTTAAAGCTTATGCATGCTTTAGAAAGATAAGGTATGTTAAGGAAGAAATAAAACTTTTAAAGGAGACTATTAACTTAGGTACCAAAATCCAAGTTAAACAAGCAAAAGGCATTTTAGAAGACATTTAGAATTCAATAAATGACCATCCTGGTGATGAATGGTGGCTAGAATAAGAAAAGTAAGCTCTAAAAACCTTCATAAAGGCTCTAAATGACCACTACTTGCTCTTAAGATAAAGAGCAAGGGGTCTCTTGGCTTAGATAAGGAGATAGAAGCTCTAAGTTTTTCTTTAGCCCAATGATAACAAGGAGAAATTATAATAGAACCAAATGTATATTTGATCAAGAGTGTAACCAGAAATCATCTCAATAATAGTTGAAATATATAACTATTTATCATTTCACGAAAATAATAGGTGAAAAAGGTCTTGCCAATTTGAATATATAGCTATTTATCATTTATTTCCAATAAATTCTTGAGTGAAATGAATTGGTTCCTAGATTCTTCCTTCCATAAAATGAAAACAAATGGTCTTTAAGATGTAAGATGAAAGTGCCCAAAGACTTGATAAGCTTAACATGAAGTTATTTTAAAAGGCTTAGATATAAATTAAAGAAATGGTTACTATAACAACCTTGCAGATTTTTTAATTAGGTAAGCTCCTTAAATCCATTAATAGAACTGTTGTATGTTTAGTCCTGAAATCTGATAATCTTAGCTCCATGGGGATTATAGACCCATTTCATGTTTTAATTTTATGTATAAGATAGTTGTAAAAATTTTTGCAAAATGATTAAAAAAAGATTTAGGTCCCATCATCATTCTAACTTGGGTAACTTTTTTTGAAAGGGCACAATATTTAACATAACATTATGATGTCCAAGAATTGTCAAAGAATAGTCCATGAAGAATTCTCTAGATAATTGTCTTATCAAAATTGATCTCCATAAGGTTTTTGACTCTTTAAGTTATTCCTTTATAGAGTAGACATTAAAGGTGTTTAATTTCCCTCTCAAGTTTATGTTCTACGATAGATGGATATTTGACAATATTTTACCACCTATATTTGATTTGCTTGATATTGTATGTGTTTATCATCTATTTGGTACTTAATTTGCTCTATGTGCTTTCATAAGTGATAATTTCTTCACGGAATTGAAGGAAAAGAATTCAGAAAAAAAAACAAAAATACAAAACGAAGAAACATCATAGAAGTGATGCAAGTCTGTGCAATTTCACAATTATAGGTGCATCAGATCATACATCTTGTAAAACCCTAAATTTTTCTAGAAAAAGATATTTTTAGAGGCATATGAAGGGAAATAGCCTTTTGGAAATGATTCCAAAAATGGAGAATTTTCAGAAAGGATGATATTGATCTAGGAATGTGGAAAACGTGAAGAAATCATCAACAGATCCAACAAAATACAAGATCAAATGTCTACCTTGTAAGAATATTCGATAAGAGATAAAGAGAGATTTAGAATTATGAATTTTTATGTTCTATTTATTTTTCTTTCAGTTTATGCTTGATTTCATTTTCGATCATGTATAACTAAACATCTTGTTAGTTTTTAGATTAGATGAACCTTATATTAATACTTTCATATGGTTTGATTCTTTTATTAATGCAATTGGTTTGATTGATTAATAAGATTTGATTATATATTTTATTTATGTTCTAATAAACCTAGGAATATTAGATTATAATATGATTTCATACATAGAGATTGATAAATCCAAAGTTTGAATAGATCTACCATAATTGGAAGAAATTGATTGCAACTTTAGAGATAGCATGACATAAATCTTCTAGATTAGTGTCAAACCTAATGGAGGGATTCACAAATCGATAAAGCAACCCTATAAATTTTAACTTGATTAATTTGGTTGAAAACCTTAGGATTAGTTGTTATTAGACTCAAGGGCAACTACTAGCATTCCATAAGAATCTCTACGATATGATAAATCAATAGAACAAGTGTATAATAAAAGTTCCATCTACTAATGGATTTAGTGGGAATCGAGACCCAAATAGTAATTTTTTATATCGTTAGTTTTCTAAGTGATTCCTTGTTTCTATGTTCAATATTACTGCCATTCATTTTAATTGTTTTAAGTTTTATCTTCTTTAATTTAAAATCCAAAATCAATCTTTAGGCTAGATAATAAGAGAAGGGTAACTACTAGTATTCATCATCTTTGTGAGATCGACCTATACTTATTGGTACTAGCTATAGTTACGTCGTACAATTACGGTTATTAAAATATTGACTAATTTAATATAAGTCAATCAAGTTTTTGGCACTGCTATTAGGGACTTTGATATCAGGAATGTTGGCCCCCGAAATTTTTTCTTGATGAATAAACATGATTTACTTGAATTATGAGGTTTTGATGGGTTAATTTTTGGAGTTAATTGTTATGTCAATATTAGTAGATTTTATCATATGGTTTAGTAGAAATAAAGTTGTAAGAATACATAAAAGGGCATTCTTGGTAAGTCACTTAAACATATAAGGTTATAAGGCTTAAAGGAAGGGTAAAGTGGACATTTCACATCTATAAAGAGTATAAATGGGAAGAAGAAAGAGTAGTCTTAATGACATGGAAGAGAGGAGAGAAAGAAAAAAAATGGGAGAAAAGAGGAAGAAGAGGAAGAAGAGAAAGCAACTTGTTCTAGGCAAGTTCTATCATCTTTTGTTCTTATTTGGATAGAAAAACAAAGGGATTAGAGCAATGGGCTTGTGTTTGATGAAATGAAGAACTAAAGAATTATTTTGATTTTTAGGGATTTCTAAGCTAAGGTTTATGGTGATTGAAGAAGCTTTGGATAAACAAGTAAGTATAATTATCTTCTTTTTGATTTAATGAATGAAGCATGTTGAATGATAGTTAGAAGTGAAAATGAAGTTGAATGTATGTAGGAAGTTGTTGATGAATGACATTTTTAATCTTTTAAAGTTAATGATCAAAGATAGATTATGATGTATTTGTGAATGAATTTGAGTTGAAATACAATAGAGAATGAAGTGAACATGAAGTAGAAATGATGGCTGAGTTTTAAGATGTGTTAGCAGTAGTAGATGGGAAGTAAAAATATGGAAAAATGAAGTATCTGCGTTGCCTCTGTCAAAGTTTGTCGCGGCGAACTCCTGTTTTGGGCGAACTTTTCCCTTTTTGGAAAAGTTCGTTGCGGCGAACTTTCTAGCATCGAGCATATTATGGTATTTTAAGCACAACTTTTTGTGTAGTTGTCAAAATGAAGTAATTTTTAATTTGGAGTAAACTAAAGACACAGGGATACAAGTTGTATGAAGAAATGAAGTTTAAATTCAGTCTTTAAGGATATCAATATTTGGAAGGAAGTTAAGAATAGAATATTATTTCAGTATAAGAATAGTCCAAAAATGTTTGGAGTATAACTTTCGGATTACTAAACCAAATTGAATGTTTTTGGTGAAAATGGAAACTAAAGACAATGAAGAACATTTTTATAAAGGAAGTATTATCAAATTTCTTCGTTTACTAAATCAAAACGATCATGGAAAAATTGACCCAAAAGTCTAGGTTTTGAAAGGATTATAGTCAATTTTAACATTTTGATTTTTGAAGCCTTATGAATTTCCTTTGAACATTATTTGAATGAGAACTTGGTTTGTTATGGGAAACCAAACAAGCCCGATCTAAGAACAAGAGGAAAGACAACATTGAACTTGGATTGTCAAGCGAAATTAGGTGGGTAATATATTTATAGTTGTTGTGTAGTATGGGCAAATTGTCCTGCTTGCTTGTATGTTGTGTGTTAAATTGCTTATTTTGAATTATGGCAATTGTTGAAAATGCATTGTGATTGTGATCATGTTATGCCTTGAAAAATATCATGGAACTTTGTATAAGTGAAAAGATGAGAAAGCGTAAGAAGCATGAGAATATGAAAATGTATGGAAATGAATTGAGCATAAATTTGATTGTGTTTCGGCAAGAGAGAAACGTTTCGTTAGTCACGTGCAAGTCGATGTATAGCCTTCTCCTGACTACCTGCTTTCCATTTTATTCCACGAAACTCTCGAGCTATTTGTTTGTGCATTTGAATTTTGATTTGTCAAGTTATGCTGCAAGATTGGGTGTTGTGTTTTCATGATTAATTACACTTGACATGTTCTATGTGATGATATGTTGAACTATGAGTTGTGAATGATTGAATTGCTAGCCCAATGAGATATAGACGTATATGAATATATGAAGTATATGCATGTTTGTTTGTGTGGCTCGTTTCCAATGGCTATAAATGTATAAGCCACTGAGCTTCGCAGCTCATCTCATTACCTCCCACTCCGCAGGTGAAGAAAAAGCAAAACAAGAGAATTGTGAACCTTTCAAGGCATTTGGAAACTCCGAGATAGCTACATTTAGTATTTAAGTTAGTTTAGAAACTTTGGTATTTAGAATCATATTAAACATAAGCATTCAATTGTATCATACGAATTTTGTATGTTGTAATCAACTAATAGTGTGGCTTTTGATATGTAAATAAAGTTTTTTTTCAAACTCTTTTGCTTACTAATGAAATGATGAATTGAAGAAGTTTCGTTTATATTTGTTCATAGTTAACTTCTTTGCTAAAATAGCTGTGTTAAAAGAATTGTAGGAATGTATGTATGTTTGGTGTTGAATATGAGTGGTCTGGGTTTTATCCGAAGGACTTCGGTGCTAATTTTGGTGACTTCGTTGGGGCGATGCAAGGACTTTTGCCGTAACGGACCCGCCACTGCTGAAGCTAAAAGTTTTCCGAATTTTTGAAATTTTTGGAAAATCAGAGCCTCATAATAGATTTTACGACCCCAGTGTCAACATCTTGTGGTATCAGAGCAATTGTTGGATTTCGAAAACGGGGTCCAACAGTTGAACACCAGCTAATACCTTACAATCCTTCTCAACCAATCAAGAAAAAGGATTTGAAAATGAAGATCACAAAAGAATTAATACCTATTCGAAATAGAAATTCAATTATTATCAGAGAACCTTCTAAGTAGACAGTCAAGGTACAAGTCAAGCCTATACCTATAAACGATCAAACAATACATCTTCTTAGTCATAAAGAACGAAGACTATATGGTATTCTGCGAGATGAAAAGTCAGAACCATATCCAATGAAGATTTCAAAGGATCGTTATACAATTTATACAATTACAAGCAGAACAACAATAAAGATTGTTCCAGATATACAACTAAGATGTTTAATCCCCGTAATAAACAAAGAAAAAGGGAAGAAGAAGATGTTTCTTGAAGGGCATGAAGATGATCTTATACAAGAATAGATTCAAGATTTCTTGAAGAGCATGAAGATGATCTTAAACAAGAAAAAACAGATAATATGTTCTTTGTTAAAACAGGTACAAAATAACATTCATCCAATTTAATTAAAAGCCCACTAGGGAGTGACAAAAAGTAAGTGCCTACGGCTAATGCAGCAACTCTTGCTCCATTTCCCACACGCAGGTCTAGTTCTCCCTTCATGAGCTGTCTACTGTCCCTGAGGCCCTGCATATCATTGCATATGTGTGAGCCACAACCGGTATCTAATACC
>JANTPM010000006.1:33680145-33691680 GCA_025434745.1 Erythroxylum divaricatum | reverse complement strand
GGGGAGATTTGTAACATCCCATTACCCTAGTAAAGGCAAAATTAATAGATGAGAGAAAGTGCTGAGGAAGTAGGAAATACGTTCCATGCTCATGCATAATATGGAATACATATACATATTAAATAGTAAATGTTCATGCACATAAAAATAATTATACATGCATTCATTGACAACTTCTGGGTATGATTGTTTTTGAATGTGATTTTATTGAAAATGAGAAGTATAGGGAGTTGAAAGAGTGATTTGGAAATGTTCACTGAGTGTGCTTCGGTTTGTTAGTCATAACTTGCTCTCTAGTTATCCAGACGTGATGATTCTGGATTGGGATTAAACTAAGAACCTATGGCTACATTTTTTATGAAGACATTGAATTTAAATTCGGTCTTTAAAAATCTCAAAGTTTGTCATAAAGTTGAGAATTGAGTGTAGTACATTAAATGAATGTAGAAAATTCATGTTCTGTATTTGAGGGAAAATCTAGATTAATCTAGGCTTGATTAGAAAAATTTTTCTTCTCAGAAGTTGTAGGAATTTCTTTTTTCTTTCCAACGACATATAGTGTAGAAATTTTTAACGTCTGAGCTGAAAGTCAAGGTCCTTGTAAGCGAAGATGTTTCTTCTGTATTTTGCTTCTTCTGTGATGACGTCATATTTTTTGTGTTTTATATCGTCTAAGTTTTTTTATCTTTTGCCTTTTCACTTCTTCTGTATTTTGCTGCTTCTGTGATGACGTCATTGCTGACATCATCTTCTTCTATGTTTTGTATCGTTTGAGTTTTGCTATCTTCTGCCTTTTCAGTTCTTCTGTATTTTGTTTCTTCTGTGATAACGTCATATTCTTCTGTATTTTGTATCGTCTGAGTTTTGCTCTCTTCTACTTTTTCGCTTCTTCTGTATTTTGCTTCTTCTGTGATGACATCATTGATGATGTCATCTTCTTCTGCATTTTGTATCGTCTATGTTCATGAACTCCTTCTGTGTTACTGTTCATGAACTCCTTCTGTGTTTTATTCCTTCTGTGTTTTGGTTCCTTTTGAGTTTTGTTCTTCTGAGTTTTCTTCCTTCTAGGTTTTGGCTTCTTTTGTCTTTTTTCGCCTGGCCATAACTTCTTCTATAGGAGTCCAAATGAATTGCTTCTTGAACCAATGGACTCGTAAGACAATACCCTACATCTCCTCTAAAAAATCATGGTCATCTAAAATGAATTGAGAAAGATTGAGTGAGAAGCGTGGAATAGGTACAGTGAGTTTGCTCTCGAATTTTATGAACTGGGGTTACTCCACTGAGCAACACTTCAGTACGTTGAGTATATCTAGACCTGTACGTTTCCAAATGAGACGATTGTTGTTTTGGAGTGAACTAGAGATATAGGCTTACAAATTGTCTCAGAAGTATAATTGCTATTCAGTTTATAAGATATTTAAGTTCTAAACGAAAGTTGGGCACAATGTTTTGGAATATGACAATTTTGATTCAGTTTATAAGATATTTAAGTTCTAAACGAAAGTTGGGCATAGTACATTGTTTTGGAATATGACAATCTGAAAATATTTGAGGCACATATTCCGAAGTACTTAACCAAATTAAGTAATTTTGGTGTCAATGGAAAGATCTAGAAATGGATAAGTGGTTAAGAATTAGACAGGTGTCCTAGTTAAAGTGGAGTTTCAAATAACCTTGAAGGAGAAGTGACGATACTTGTCTTCATTTTTTTCTCTCAAAGTTTCTTTCTCTAAATCTCCTCCAACACAGAGCTTTTCATCAAATATTCTCCAAAGTTAAACCTTGCTTTTCTATGTTGTCATCTCTTCCACTCTAATATTTCTTCCTTCTATTCCAAGAAAAGATCGAACCTCCTATTAACCTTCAAGATGAGGTACGTGGGCCGCATGAAAAACTAGAATTTACGTGATATGAAAATGTTAGGGTTTTGTGATGGTTGCAGGTTTTGGAGCTTCAAACAAGTCAACTGTCTGCATTCAAGCGTTCTTAGAATTTGAAAGCAAATGTTAATCTAGAGCGTATTGTGAGTAGACCTAGATTGGTCTCATTTTATTATTGGTTTTGTTTGACTTTTTGGTATTAATTGAATTTTGAATGATTGTGTGAATGTGATTGTTTATGTTGGTTTCCGGATAGGAGATCCGATGATTGTGATATTTGATTTGGATATCAAAGTGCTGCTTGTATGTGAATAAGCTGAACTAAATGCACTGAAGTGATTGCTAAAAGCTTTATAAATGGGTAATTGCATGCAAGTGAAAGTGCAAATTCTCAACTATATGTTGAATGCCGAACTATGGTCCGATGATAAGTGAATATGATTGAATAAGAGCATGCAAATGTGAGTGATGCATTCCATTGCGTAAATGCATGAAATAAAAATGATTTGTGACTAGAGTAACCATTGGTCAGAGCTTAAATCTCAATGAGTGAAAAAGAGCCTTGAGCTCAATAGTGATTCAGAACCTCAGGCTCAGCGTTTAATGAGCCCTATATGGGACAGTTGCTAATTAGCCCTATATGGGACAGTTATCAATGATCCCTATATAGGACAGTTAGGCACTCGATCACAATAAAGTAACAATGGATAGTAGATCTCATGTGCACTGTATATGCATAATGTGAATGATTAAATTTTATTAGATATGAAATATTGTAAATTTATGTGTTATGTGACTGGGTGAGCCATCGATGATGGTCATTCATTGAGTTCGCAAAACTCACCCAAAATTTGCAATTATTTTTTATATCAGAAGAATAGCCTGTTAAGCCAATAGGAGTGTACCTGTAGCATAAGTGAAGGATAGAGATCGGGATCAGTTCGCGTCTACGTTCATATTTCTTGTATTTATATTAAATTGTGTTTTCAGTAATGATTGTATCAAATTTCCAAATTGGAAATGTTAGTAAATGATTTTGAAGTGTAATGAAAATTATGAATACAAGTCTTTTGTTTTTGTAATGGGCTCAAATGGCATTGAAATTTTATTGACTTTATTGTGTGGATTAAAAATGTTTATGAATGAAATGGGCCCAATTTGAGTATCGATTTCCACATAAAATGTTTGTGGTTCAAAAAAAAATTATACCGATTTATGAATGTGTTAAGTATTTTAGCACGCCACCCTCGTAGGACACATACTCGGATATCACCATCAATGTCAGGTTCGGGTCATGCGGGAGTGGGGTGCTACACTTTCCCCTACTAGTTTAAGCATCATCAATTTTCATCTAATTTAAGGTTAAAATTCTAGTTTTAACACTATTAAATAGTTATTGCAAAACTATGGTTCACAAAAAAAAAATTTGGGGCACCTAAGTGTTGTTTCCCATTATTTTTATTATTAAATAGGCAAGAGTTAAGGATATGTTTGGTTAGATGTAAAGTTTTAATGGAATGGTTTATAATGAAATGGAATGTGAATGGATATAATATTTAAAAATTGTTGCTTAAGAGGGATGGAAAGGTTCATAATGTAATATAGTAAAATGTTGTTTGGATGAAGGGTTTGTAATATAATATAGTGTAAAGTTGTTTATCGTTTTACATTCCATTCTAAACCCTCCAAATCGGAGGTTTTTCAATTTTACCGTTTATGATGGAATGAGATGCATTATGAAACCCTCCTCTTCCATCGCATTCCATTCCATTCCATTATAAACCCTCCTCCCAAATGATGGATTAATATTACACTCCACTCCGTTTCATTAATAAACCCCTACACAAACATAGCTTAATGTAATAGCTAAAGAGTTATTGCAATGGTGACTATAAGTATGAGTATTTTGATAACTCCATATATAATGTCATTGATTTTAGTTTTACCAACTTTGAACTAAATTTTACCAATAGGAATTTTTTTATAGCTAGTAAATAATTTGACCAAAGAGAAAAATAAGACTAAAAAAGCTACAACTAGTTCAATAATTCCCAATAAAAATTGCATTTATATAAATTTACAAGGGTGATTTTCACATGTGTCTTTTAAGATACTAGCCATAATTAATCCTATCACTTGTCTTTAATATAATACATTACCATTTACCACCTTGAAACCATACATCAGAAATGGTTACCTTGAGCTCTTGCGAAAAATCTTTCTTCCTCCAAACTTATTGGATTCATCAATTGTGAAAGAGTGTTTAGAAACCAAAAATTCCTTAGTAGGACTTAATCGCCAATGCTTAATGGTATAACATAACCAAAAACAAGACTATATATTAAACTAAACTCTTCTTCTTCCTTAAACAACCTCCATATATGTAACACCTCAGGTATATATTGGCCTAAAATAAACTTACATTTAGGTTTAAAAGAACAAAAAAAATTTAAAAGAATTAAAAATTTAAGAATACCTAATTAGAAAGTTCCTTACTAGTTTTTTTTTCTACAAGATTACACAAGCTTTCATCTCTCCTCTCCTTTTTAATATTAGATTTCATAGTTTCTCCTCTTTGAAACCTTTATGTCCTTATTAAGAACCAATCCAAAATTTAGAATATCTCCTCATCTTCTAGAAGCGACTCATTACTCATACTCTTATTATTGGCATCACTCCCACCCTTATCACTCCAATCCAACATTATACAACAAGATCTTAGAAGTAGTGAGATGACTAGATTTATACAAATTTTGTTTATTTTTTAATTTACAAACTAATTCTTTTATTTTCTTATAATTTTATATAAAAACTTTCTTTCATGTGTCATTCTTTGCATAGTTTGGATGGGGACGTTATAACTCCTTGGGTTATTAACATAAGTAGGAAGACTTTGACATCCCAAAAACTAAAAGGTTTAGTTTATTGTGAAGAGTAGACAAGATGAGTAGGGAGCATAGGAGAGAATTGGGTTTTCAACAGCCTTGGTGGATATAGTAAGCTAAGATTAAAATTGGTTAGTATCCCTATTATAAAGGAATTCCTAGTGCGTTTCTTAAGGATTTATTATTTTTATTACCTAAGAGGGATATAAAGTTTTGGATCAAGATTGCTTCAATTATTAGTCTGATTCTAACGCCTCTTCTTAGATAACATTTACATAATTAAAAGAGTTAAATAGGTAGCTTCAACAATTGCTAGATATGGAATATAATAAACTGAACATGTTTTCTTCAGGTGCATTGTTACTTTTAGTAAAGAAGAAGGATGGCTTTAAAAGGATATGTATCAATTATAAGGAATTGATTATAGTGATGGTTAAAAAATATTTTCCTCTACCTAAAATAATTGATTTTTTTTACTAACTATAAGGGGCTAAGGAATTTTTGAAAATAGATTTTATATTAGTTTACCATCATATGAAGATGAAGAAACTAAATGTAGTAAAGGCAACATTGAGGGCATGATATGACCATTATGAGTTCTTACTAATTCCATTATGGTTAACTAATGTTCTTTCCATTCTTATAGATTTTATGAACTGAGTGTTCAAACGCTTTATAGATTAGTTTATAGTTGTTTTCATAGATGATATTTCATTTATCCCAGTAGTGAAGAGAAGCATAGAGAATTTAATAATTTAAATACAAATATTGAGGATAGCCTGACATTTTCAAGTCGTTACTGATGGAGTATAGAGGTTTAAGTTATGTGTTTTAAATGATTTAGGATATTCAATGATGGTGCAATATTGAGGTTTAAGGACAAGTTAAATATTTTAAGTGATTAAGGATTAAAGAAGATCATAGAGGAGACTTACTCTTTTAGGTATTCCATATAACTAGGTGAGACCAAGATATAAAGATCTACAAAGAAATTTTCGGTGGAATAATATAAAGAGAGAGATAATGATATTTATAAAATAATATTGGTTTATTACTAGGTCAAGGAGAGCATTAGAAATTAGTATAAAAAAAGGTCTAGGTGATTGTAGATATTGAACTAGTTAAATCATTTTTTACATGTTAAGATGAGTTACTTATTGGTATGTGCTTAATTAGTTAAACTTTAAGAGATTAATTACTTATATGTAGTAGACTAGTTATAAAAACTTAAACAAATGTATTTAAAGATATATATGTTGATTAAGCTTCAAATACCACTTTCATAATTGATTTAGAACGTTTTTTGGGCCTAAAAGAAGCATAACCATCGATTAACTTGATTTAAGATAAAGATAGATAAGACTTGGAAGTGAAATCAACTTCTAACATGATCAGATATTATCCTATGTAATTTTCTAAAAAATTAATTTTTAGGCCACAATCTTTAATATAGTCTTTAAAAGTTACAGAAGGATTAATAGTCTTAGCCATAATCATGTCCCAAACTATGTTGACCTTTTAACAGTTAAAGAAGGTTATAGTCTTAAACATAGGCATGTCCCAAAACTATGTACATTAAAGTTAGAATTTTTGCAACCAAAATGACCTGACATATAGTCATGTCCATTTAAAACCCTAATTTTTATTTAATTATATATTGGATTTCTTTTAGTTTTTAGGAGTGATTTTGACATATTCAAAATACAAAACATTACTAAAAGAAAATCAATAAGGCTAAGATACCTTTATTTCTTATAGTATAGTTTAGTTAGTATGAGTGTCGATCCTACAAAGACTATAATTACTAGTATTGACCATATTTTCAATTTTCTAATCTAAGAAATGAATATTTAAAATTGAAAATTAAAATTAACTAAATTAAAGTAACAAGTAATAAATAACTAATAAAAATGATTAACAAAAATAAAACAACTAGTTAATAATGGAGATCTAGATATATAATCTCCTTAAAATCTTTTCTATGCATAAATTTATCTTGATTTAACAATCAACCCTAGTTTCTTGGACCTGTGGGAATTCTAACATACAATTATATTCTTTCTCAAGACATACGGTTCTTATCCTTAAGTTGATTGATTGAAATCTCTTTCTAATCAAAACTCCTAAGAATGTATTAATTTGTTATGTGAATTCCTTTAATAGAGTTGACTCAAACTTAGGACATTTCTCACTCCCTATGTATGAATATAGTATTGAATCTTCTATGTTCATTACTTCAATTTGGCACAATAAGTGAACATGAACAATTCTTAGGAAAACTAAAATCATGTTATAAATCAAATAATTTCTTTAAAAAAATTTATCTAGAGTTTATCCTATCTAGATCAATATTGCAATTTAATTTATATTCAAACAAAGAAAACCCAATCAAAATAAGAAAGAACATAAAAAATTAGACATCATTCTTAAAGATCTTAAAATCTTGATGTTCTTGATGAATCTTATTGGACTTTTTTTACTTTTGTTCCAAGTTGCTTCTTTCTTAAAGTGTTCTTGACTACATTGGTGGTTATCTCATCCTTCAACCATCTTTTCTTATAAAAATTCGTTGTTCTTCCCCTTCTTACTAGTCTCTAATCCCTTTTAAATTTTTACATGAAAAAATTATGTTCCCTATTTATTTTTTTAACATCTCGTTTTCCCATATTAAGGGTTAGAACCCTAGAATACTAAACATGAGAGATATTATTGAGAAATTAGGAAATATATTTCATACTCATGCATAATATTAGCATACACATACATTAATTTGATTTTTTTGTACACATCACAATGATTGTTCATGCACTCATTTGATTTATTTTGGAATATAAACTATTTTTAAATGATTATGATGTGAATAGTGAATATTTTGTCTTGAAAATTTATTTAGTGAGTAAAATTATTGATATAGAATTTTTTATGAAATTTTGAAAATTTTAAGAAATTTTGGACTAGGAAAAATGCCAAGCAGTAAGACAATTAATTTTTGTTAGTAGAATTAATAGAATTAAGTGTCAAATGGTAGTTGAAATAATTGGCAAATGGTATTAGGATTTGTTGAAAATGTGACATTGAAAATTGGTTGACAAATGGACTAAAGATTAAATGATATTGATTACCATTATTAAAAGATGTTAATTTGGTTATTTAAGTGGTAAGTACCATGACACATGTCATGAAACCCACCAAGCAATTGTTACCTAATTTTTAAACCCACCCATCGTTATTTTCATTTTGAAGGACCATCTTGTTTTTGTCTTTCACATTTTCCATATGCTCTCTTCTTCATCTATTTTATTTTCTTCACTCACGACCACCTCACTCTCACTCTCATCACATTGAGTTCTTGCTATCCTTCATCTTGTTTCTTCAAGATCTTTTTTATCTCTTCATCGTGTTACTAAAAACCTAACCTATTCACCTTTGAAGAGTTGATGATCGTATGAGCTTGGAAAGCTAGGGTTTATGTGATTTTGAAAAAGCTTGGAGTTTTATCAAGTAAGTTGTACATTAATCTTCATGGGTTGTTTAAATATAAAAATATGTGATACTTTTATGTATAAGATGAATGCAGGAAAATGATGAATGAATGTGTATGTTGTGTTCTATTTTTAAGAGCACGAAAACCATGGATTATAAGTTGTTATATAGATGAAATAGATTGGGATTTAAGGTATAATGAAGGTGAAATTTATGCTTAAAAAATTTGTTTGAGAAATGTTCTTAAAATGAGAAGAAATAAGATTTATCTATGATGGTATGTGATGAAGATTATGTTCTGTTTTTGTATGATTGATAAACATTGGTTCATGGTTGTTATTGAGTTAAAAATTAAGGTGATAATGAAGAGGAAATGATGTCAAGTTGATGAAATATGCATAAGATGGCTTGAATGTAACATATAGGAGTAAAAAAATCTAGAAAAGTGAAAAAAGAATTGTTGGAATATGTTAGTTGTAGTGTTTTCACGGAACATGCATCTGTATTTTAGTCATATCTTGATCTATACATATCTAAATGAGATGATTTTAATTTTAGATTAAAATAGAGATGGATGTCTATAATTTTTATGAAGGAATTGAAATTGAATTCTATCTCTAAAGGTTTCTAAATTTAGCTTGAAATTAAGTACAGTGTGTTGTCATGGCGTGAGAACAGTCTGTAGTATTTTAAGTATAACTTGCCGAATAATGAACTAAACTGCATGAAATTGATGTCGTTAGAAACTTAAGACACATAGGAACATTTTTTTAGAATAATATATTACCTAAATATCTCATTTTATTTAACAAAAGGGATCACCAAATAGTTGCACGATCGTGTTTTTTTATCATTAAGTGGTTGCATGATCATACACAAGCACGATCATGCACTGCTATCTTCCCACCTTACCTTGGTGTTTTTGGATTTAATTGAGGTTTGAAATGAACCTAGATGGTTGATAAAGTAAGTGGTTAAGTGATCAATAAGTTTAGGATGTTGATTGACATTAGAATTGAAGAATGGATTGACTTGATATAAATGTATCTCAATTTAGAAGTTATGAGTTATTAATGATGTAAAAGTATCTTTATGAATAATATGAATTAGGTATAAATGAATGAATGAGAATTATGAAATTGCAACGATGTATAATGCTAGGAAAGGATTGGTAATTGTATGCTTGAGAATAGATGATTGATAAACTGAGGATAATCAAGTTTCACATGATATGGTATATGGATGATCATAAGATGTGAATTAAGGAAATATACCTAGATACATATATATATGATTGAGTATTTATGTAAATGTGCAAATTAGTAACGTATAAATATGTATGTATTGCATGATATAAAAGAGCAATTAGAGCAACAACATCTAGATATTGCCAGGACGTCAAGGTAATAGCTATCTGGAGCATACTATGAATAACCTAGATGGTCTCACATTGATTTATTATTTTGTTCAAATTCTGAATTGAATTATTATGTAATATGAATGTGTTGATTATGAAAATTGAATGTTCGAGGCATTTGATGCATGAATAATAAATTGGAAATGCTTATTGCATGTGAATTGGACAAAATATGTGATACTCAACTTAATTGTTGAATGTCGGACCAAGGTTCAATGGTGAATGTAAATGTAATTGTGAATGTGAATGCAAAAGAAAACTGAGCACAAGGGGATGATTGAATAAATATGATGCATTTCACCACATGAATGTATGATAACATAAAAACAATTATAACCCGAGTAGTCAGCGGAAAAGATCTTAAAGCTCAAAATGTGGTAAGAGCCTCTGGCTCACTATGTATAATGAGCCTTGTATTCCTAACAGATAAGGGACAATTATTAATGAGCCCAGTATCTATAATATATACGGGACAGTAGAAGAGGCACTTGGTCACAACAAAGTAATTAATGAAAGCGAGTCTCATGAACATTGCACATACAATTTAATATGCACTATATGAATGATTGAATTGAATTATATAAACCGTTATGAATATAAATGGTGAATAAGTGAACCAAGTGTTATATAGTGCTGTTTGATAATTGGTGAAAGATGTGCATTATATGATGACATAAATTGTTTGTGAACTTGAAACATGAACTGTATATGTTATATGTTATGAGTGAGCCATCGATGATGGCTAAGCTCACTAAGTTCACAAAACTCATCAAAATTGTAACGCTGACTTTGAAGGTGCGAGAGAGTGGGCTTAGCTTCTAAGACAACTTAGAAGAGATCTAGTACTGCTTTCGGATAGAAGAAATAGCTCAAAAGTTGGTCAGTTGAGATTGAAGGATTTAGATAGAATTTTGTATAGTTCCTCATTTATGTAGCATGTAGCATATTTTTGTAATAGAGCTAGAGACTTCGATAGCTCTTCAATAGTGTATATAAGGACAAAGTATGTAATGCTACAATGTATATTCGATTTTATAAAATGAAAATGAGCAAGTGTATGGTAGGCGCATTTATTACATGGATTTTACATGCATTTACCTGTATCTAACAAACCATGGGTGGATTTTTCTATAGATTTTATGAAGGTTTTGCATAAGTCAAAGAAAAGTAAGGATTATATATTTGTGGTAGTTAATAGGTTCTCTAAGATCATATATTTTATTCCTTTTTATAAAACTAATGATGCAACCAATGTTATTAAGTTTTTCTTTAGGAAAGTAGTGAGACTATATGGATTTCCTAAGAGTGTAGTGAGTGATCAGGATAATAAGTTCTTTAGCTATTTTTAGAGAGTATTATGGGGTAAATTAAGAACAAATTTACTATTTTCTACTACTTGTTGTTGGGATCCAATCCGGAGACCGGATCTCAACCGGAAAAGCAGAAACGGAAGAAGCGGAGAACAAAGCAAAACGTCAAACGAAAGCAAAAGCAAATCGAAATCGAATACGAAAACGAACGAATATGAATCAAATCAAAGCAAAGAAACGAAACATAAGGCGAAATCAAATTAGATACGAATCGAATCACAAATCGGAAGTGAATGACTCGAAAGCGAAAATATAAATCGGAAGACAAAGCGAACGAAAGCGAAACCCTATCTCGGAACATAATTATCAAAGAAAATGTCGCGTTGGATACCTTAGACTTAAACTATCCAAAATTCGGTATAATTTCTTTTTTCTTTCATAACCATCTTTATTCAAACACATGAAAATCCATACAATTTCCCTTTTCTTGGAAATTATCCTCAATCAATTTCTCAAATCATAACAAACTTCTTATGCATGCAAATTCTCAATCCTCC
>JANTPM010000006.1:33654359-33664636 GCA_025434745.1 Erythroxylum divaricatum | reverse complement strand
ATCAAATAAGTACTCAATCGTACACATGTATAAGTGTTATGTTCATTGCATGCTCAATTGACTTTTCCTAAGTATGTATCTTTAATCACAAGTCTTGATCATTCAAATATTATAACTTGTACATAACTTGTTTTCAATTAGGCTATGCATTAACTAAGTTTGATTACTCCAAATTCATCCCAATTTCATCATAATAAACTTTCTATTATAACATGCCATAAAGAATAATCTTTTACTTACTTATCTAGCTCAAATCCCAGCTCAAAGATCAAGCTAATTCAATTCTCCATGCATGCAAAAATCATCACAAATTCAAGGTAAGAATTGAATGAATTTTGGCTTAGATCAAAGGCTATAACAAGAACAACTATGTTTTGATTCTTTACCTAACTTTATGAGGGTGAAAGCATGGATTATTGGTGTGGCAATTCGACACAAACATAGGCAAGATACAGGAATGTACAGGTAAGAGTGTTTCGGTGAAGTGAGAACAAAACTAATTTTACTCCTGTAAAAACTTAACACCTTAGATGATAGGTGTCTCCATAACCATGACATATGTCCCTAACCATGTTCTCCATTTTCCATGCATATTTATTGCCAAATGTCACCTAGTTATTAGTCTATTTGTCACTCTATGATCGATGCCATTTGTTAATTAATTAGCTATAATAAATGTCACCTATTTATCTATGCCAAATGTTACTCAATTATAGGCTTAATCATCCTAATTTTCCATGTGTCCACTTGTCTTAGGCATTTTTCTTAAACCAAATGTACATTTTAATTAATCAATTTTCCAATTGTACCTATTAATTCCAAATTTAGTAGTTGTAATCAATCAAACCAAAGTGCAACATATAAATAATACACAATTTATATTGTGATTATTTTAAACCTTTCATACCCTCGAATAAATCAATTGAGTGCATATATATTCTTTGCAATGTGTACTAAATCATAATTCTTGTGTGTATGCTATCATTATTCTTGTGAATGAAATGCAATTCATGAATTTTCAATGATATAGCTTCTATGTAATAGTCTAGGGTTTTAATCCCTCAATTTGAAAAAAAATGGCTATTACAAATTATGTATGTTAAGTAAGATTTAACAGTATATGGAGAATAATAAGCATTTGACTTGAGATTTTGGATGTCAATGAGCATCTATAACTGATTTATAATGAAATTGCATATAAATTTATATATAGTTAGGTGCCTCATATGCATGTTTAGTGTGTTGTATGAATGAAATATTATACGATTTTCTTGACATTGAAAGATGTAAGTTATGAAAGTGTATGTGATTTGATGATTTGTATTATTGGTCAGGGCTATTAAATGAAGTCAAAATGGGAATATGTTGTTAGAGTTAAAAATTTAAAAATAACAATCTTGTGAGCCCAAACCATTGTCTCATTTTTAGGATTACCAAATTAGGGTTGGAAGAAACAGTTATACTAGAAAAGGAAAGTTGCAGGGGAACAAGTGGAAGAGAAATGGAAAGTAAATTAGAGACAATCCAAAATTTAAATGTAAAAACTAAAAAAAGTTATGGTGTAAACCTTATAAAACAAGATAAGAATCTTAAATTGATAGTATTGTTAATATTTTATACATAATTCATTAGAATCTAGTACTTATTTGAGGTTGGTAAAACTACTTATTTTGAAGGTTTAGTACAAAGAGTTATAAGGAGAGATGTGTGAGTAAACTTAACAAAGTGAGGCTTATTACCGTGGATATTAGAGCCCTTATAAAAGGCAGTTTCTGAGAAAAGATTGAATGTAATTCTTTAAGAGCAATGACGAGAAAGTGGTACTATTTATTGATGCGATTCACTTCTTTTCTGATGCTAGTCAAAGTTCATGAGGGTTTAACTAATGCTTCTGTCATAAGCTTTGGTCATCTTTGTGGATGTTGGCCAGCTGCATTGATTTACAAGTTTGGAGTCTTTTGTTACTCTCCATTCTGGTGGGTAATCATGGATAATGAGGAGTCTAAAATTGGAGGTATGATTTCTGAAATTATTCCAGGCTCTACCAAAATTACTCAATAGTTGAAACAAATGACTAATGACCCATAATAGATTGTTTTCAATGATTTAACTCATTTTAGTGTTAGATATTTCCCTATATGGTGAACAACAATTAATTATAATTTTTAATTTTTTAATAGCTTATCAGTTAAGTTACGTAATTTGATACTAATAAAGATATTAAAGTGGCCCAATAAATTATCCATATTAATGGGTTGAAGTTTAGAAGAAAAATGGACCTCAATCAGTATAGACTGGATCTATATTGAGTTCGTGATTACGAGGCTCGATATGGATTCTATATAAAGAAGGTTAAGGTCTCTTATAATTGCTATAGCAAATCATGAAAATACGGATGCTTTGACTCATTCAGAGGCCCATGTATACAGAAAGCTACATAAAGGCTTTAATGCATCCCGATGAGCAGATTTCGTGAAGATGTTGATATATTCACGTTCTTTTCGACTTCCGAAAACTCATTTGAAGTTATAGAATTGAAATAAGGTATTTTTCATATTTTTCATTTATTTTCCTTTCACATTTGATCTGGGACACGTACTAAGGCTTATGATACGTGTGACATGTGGTATCAGAGAGGTGATGTGATTGGGAGGTTAAAACGAAGATTTTTTTATTTGTCTCCATAAGGTTCTTGAATAATTAACTTCCATTTTTTGAATTTTTTTCTTGCTTATTGTTACATGAAAGTGGTTTACATATGTTTAGCTTTAAAATTGAGTTGAAAATGAGCCTCAAAGCATGAAAATTAGGCCTAAATCTTGCCAAAAATTGTCATTTTTATGTGAGATGTCGAAGCACCATCGAGTCAACAGTGCGCAATAGCATAGGTGAGTTATTCATTTGGAGCGTTTGCGCACCTTTGCTCTATATACATGCACATGTGGGACACACTCACCCTTTAAAGGCACGTGCAACTGACATCATAGTGATGTCAACAGATGACTTATGCTGACCTCAACACATTATAACAAAAAAAATATAAAAACTCAAAAATTTCATAATTCTAATAAAGACGCCTCTAGTTATTTTGGTTTATTTTTTGGGTCTAGGAATTTCATAAAATGAGTTTCTTCATTTTTTGGATTAATTACATTGGTAATTTCACTCTAGAAAAAGGAATTAAGACATTCTAAAGTTGTTTTTAGTGAATTTTCCCGCAGTGAACTTGCCATGAGTAAGATACATGAGGTTCTTGTATCTCGAATGGTCTATTCAGTGTTTAGTGACGCACGATAGTTGCTCTAATGGGATTTTTCACTATAAAAGTCTCAATAAAGTTTTCAAAAAATGTCTTCATCATAAGTATGTAAAGATGAGATTGTGCATTCAAGTTTTGCATTTATTGATGTTACATCTTCACATATGGCATGCCCATAAATAATGTGAGGATGACATAAAGATGTATCCATTGTGTTTTTAGACCTTTTGGGTACTAATGAGATTTTAGTCACCATAGTGACCTTTCGAGTCAGTAGTTTGAATTGTTCCACTTGCATGTTAGGGGATGTCTTTGGCTTTATGTTTGGTTATTTAGCCCATAGGTGTTGACCTTACATGAGATTTTGAGATGTCCATAAAGGCATTAAAAAGAGGAAAGTTATTGCTTGAATGATCTATTTACCCACATGTGGTAATGTCATGAGAGTTGATGGTTTGTACTTCGATCACTTTTATATGGAAGTTTAATTATATATATTATGTATTTAGCCCAAGCATGTTCCATAATATATGTGACTAGATTCTTGGTACAGATACTACTTAATGACTTTATGTAGCACTGTCATCCTACATTTGAACTAATCCCTACATTGTCATTTTGTAGTCACCTTTTTGTCAACAATATTTTTGTCACCCCCTGATCGGTTTCAATACGAAGAAGTGGATAGAGGATATATTGAATGCAATGGAGATGGTAGAAATTGATATGGCCATATGTATGGATAGGCCATGTCCACCTACATTAAGAAGCTCATAAGCTTATAAAGTAGCTTATATAGCTTGGGATTGGTCAAATAGAATGTGTTGCATGACCATTAAGAGATCCATACCTAACCATCTGCTAAGTGGACTTTTGGATACAAATATAGCAAAGGAGTTTCTTGATAATGTCTCTCAGAGGTACACAATCTCATCTAATGCTAAAAAAATGCCTTAATGAAAGAATTATTCTCCATGAGGTATACAAGAGAAGGGGGAGTGATGGAGTACATATTAAGAATGAACAATCTCCACAGTATACTAAAGATGCTAAATATTCCTCTTCTTGATGTTTTCATTGTTCACTAGACTTTGAGTGCGGTCCCTTTAGAGTTTAGTAATCTAGTGACAACATATTACTTACTGGATGAGGAATGGGACTTCAATGATTTGATGGCCCATTGTGTTACTGAGGAGGAGAAACTCAAAACTACTGCTCCTACAACCTTTGAAGCAATTAAAGGGAAGGCAAAGGTGAAACCTGCTAAGTTCAAAGGAAGAAAGTCTAAATCTTCTCCATATGTTGATGTTGGTCAATCCAGTGTTGGTAAAGGTCTTACGAATATAAATAAGACAGCAATATAAGGCCTATAATGAAAGACAGAAACCATCAGGTAACTCGTTAACTTATCAATTTATGAATCCAATTATGCTATAGCCAAATCCGACTTTTCGTGGTTAGATGGTGGAGCATCTAATTGAGTTGCCTCCACAATGTAGGGATTTATATACAGGAGAAAGCCAACAAAAGAGGACCAAAAGTTGATGGTTATCAATAATGAAAAAGTGAATGTAATATCTACAGGGAATGTGTGTTATAAACCTTCCTACAAGGTTTAGTTTGGTTTTACATGACACATTGTATATTTGAACTTTGTACCAATTTTGGACAAATAAGGTAATAGTTTTGTTTTTAATGTTTATGTTGTGTAGTTATCGTTTAATACAAAACATATTGGTATAACTTTCTTATTATATGGTTTATATAGAATGTGTTTAACCCCAATCAGATATATACTACATCATATCTTACTGAACAAGTCATGAATAAGAACAACCTTGATAAAGAATAATTCATACATGTTGTGGCATAAAAGTTAAGTTACATTTTCAGAGCTATGGTTGAGAGATTGATTAAGGATAACATTCTTACAACTTTGAATTTTGATGATTTGGAAACATATGCTTGACCATTGGAGGGGTAAGTTGACTAAAATAAGAAAAAGGGGGGTCAACTCGTGCTTCTAGCTTGTTGGGTTTGACATAGACGGATATTAGTAGATATTATATAGTTGCATTATGCAATTTTAGACATATTCTGACATTTATTAATGATTAATCCTATTATATTTTATGTGTTGTTGGCCAAAGGAAAGTTTAAAGTTCTTGATGAGTTCAAAATCTTTAAGACTGAAGGTTGAGGACCAATTGGGAAAATTCATAAAGATTGTCAGATTTGAACATATAGGAGAATATTATGGCAAACAAGGATTTTAGGACATGAGAGGTCCATTTGCCAGATATATGAAATCGGTTGAAATAGTGACTCAGTTTACTATGTCGGGTAGTCTTGAGCAAAATGATGAGTTGTTAAAAGGTGTAATTGTACCCTAAATGACATGAAGAAGTCAATGCAGATAAGACTAATCTACCTAACTACCTAGAAATGGTATAAACCCAGCCTTGCACACATTCATATATGGAGCTGCCCTACTAAGTTGAGTTTATATAATCCTTATGAAGGTAAATTGAAAGCTCGTTATGCTCATTGGTATTCATTTAGATATCCCAATCACTTTAAAAGCTACAGATTTTACTGTTGAAAAAGGATAAGCTAGAATAGTAGAATCATAAACAACTAAGTTTTGAAATACAGTGTCTATGATGATGGTGGAGCCTTTGACCCTTTAAATGATAGTAGCTCAGATACTACAATTATTACATATCTGCCACTCATACAGCCAATTCTAGTGGATCTAGGTCTTAGTACCATTCTTGTGTAGGAATAGAAACCTATACATGTTCAAGTAGAGGTTTCTAGGGTACAAGAATCAATACAGTTGCTTAAATTCACTAGAGTGAGATGACCTGCTATCTTATCTATTTTTATAGTCTATTTGGTGAACAAGACTATGATATTAGATATGTTACGGATCCAGTTACTTTTATAGAAGTTATTTCTAGACTAAATGAAAATTTGTGGTGGGATGCAATAAATGATGAGATGCAATCCATAAAGCATAATAAGGTCTAGGAGCTAGTTGATTTGTTGCAGAATTGCAAACTCGTTAGTTGTAAATAAGTTTCAAATACAATAGGACTCAGGATAAAGTTCAACAATTTAGGGCTAGCTCAATTGCCAGAAGGTTCACTCAAAGATAAAGGCTTCACTTTTGTTATCTTTTCTCCCATATCCTTAAAGGATACATTTTGAGTGATTATGGTAATTATCGCTCATGATGATATAAAGTAACATCAGATGGTTGTCAAAACTATTTTTTTTAAATAAAGACCTTTATAAAAAGATCTATATGGTACAACCTAAAGTATTTCAAGATCTAAATAGAACTAACATGGTTTGTAAGTTAAGCAAATCAATACATGGTTTACAACAAACCTCTTAAAAGTGATACCTTAAGGTTGATGAGGTTTGACCTCTTTAGGCTTTGTGGAAAATAAAGTGGAGTGATGCTTGTACTATAAGGTCAGGCGGAGAGAGGTTATCTTCCTATTGTTGTACGTGGATGATATATTGCTCACATTGAATGACTTGACCATGTTGCAAGAGGTTAAGCAACTTTTGGCCAAGCATTTTGACATGAAGGGCCTTGGTGAAGCATCTTTTGTCCTAGGTATGTAGATTCACTAGGACAAATCTCAGCACTCATTAGGCCTCTCAAAGAAGGCATACATTAAGGGAGTGCTAAAAAGGTTTCATATAGCTAACTGTAAACCTGTTGTAGCATCAATCTCTCATAGCGAGAGATTATCTTTAGCACAGTGTGCAAAGAATAAAGCAAAGGAAGAGGCTATGAGGAATGTTCCATATCCTAATGCGTTTGGTAGCTTGAGGTATGCCTAGGTATGTACTAGGCCAAACATTGCATTTATTGTTAGATGATTAGGTTAATAGCTAACTAACCTAGGTATAAATCATTGGAATGTAGCCAAGCGAGTGTTGAGATACTTAAACTAAGGATTATATATTGACTTATAGAAAAATCAACAATCTAAATCTCATAGGGAATCTAGATTCAGATTTTAGCTATGTGTCCAGAAGGGAGGAAGTCCATATTAGGATAAAACTTTAATTTTGCAAATGGTACAATGTCGTGGAAAAGTGTCAAGTATACACAGTTGACTTCCTCTATCATGCATACCGAGTGCATGCTATAAGGCTGCTTTATAGGCAATTTGACTCAAAAACTTGATTTTTGAGTTATCTGTGATTGATTTAGTGGCTAGACTTATTCGATTGTATTGTGATAATCTTGCTGTTGTGTTGTTTAAGAACAACAATAAGAATATCATAAGGTCTTAGCATTTGGAGGTCAAATAGTTAACCATAAATGAGTTGATACAGAAAGGTGACATTAAGGTGGAGCATTTGAGGACTGACGAAATGTTAACTGATCTTTTAACTAATGGACTTCACCCACACATGTTTAAGAAACATGTATACAATATAGTGTTTTGAAATCCTTAGACACTATTAATAAGGGATCATTGAGTTTACTCCGTGTATGCTTGTACAATTTGTTGTATTATAATAGTATGGTGGTTTATCAATAAAAATGATCATTGTTTATCCCCATTACTACGTGTTATCATACATGGTCATAATATATGTAAAATTCTTAAGATTTATATCAATCTTAAGCATTTTATAGATTATTGAACATATATTTGGATTGACCTTGAGCTTGTGTCATAAGGACACATACAGTTTAAAAGGATATCCATAAATTTTAAACATGACACAGGGGGATATAAGTATTTAATCTCATAAAGATACTTTGGTGCAATTTAGCATTCATTTAGAGAACATAAAAGTTTTTTCTAATGCAATTTCGCATTCAATACGAGAAAACAAGTTTTCTTTAATGCAGTTTAGTATAAAGTTTAGATAAATTGATACCTAAAATAGAAAGATGTTTCATATCAAATCATATCGCTATCATATGAGTTTGTTACACTCCATTTTCTCATTTATGTTAGTGAGGTATTAGACATTTGTGATTATATTAGACCTATGTCACACATGACACATAAGTTTAATATCTTTCAGTATAGAAAGCCTTGCAGGACATAATGATAGATTTTCGCTATTTTTGGATCAAATATTTTGTTTTTAAACCTAGTCAACTAATTCAATTGTGTGGCTTAACTGAATTTTAAGTTGTTTTTAAACTTGAGTCAATACTGTAATTAATTGTTGTCTAAGGGGGAGAATGTTAGATATTTTTCCTATATGGTGGACAACAATTAATTGTAATTTTTTATAATAAATTAACTCAATAAATGATCTGAATTAATTGGGTGAAGTCTAGGAAAAAAATGAACCTCAATCAGTATAAACCAGACCCATATTGAGCCTATGATGAGGAGGGCCAATATGGATGCTATATAAAGAAGGCTAAGGTCTCTTGTAGCTACTGTAACAAATCGTGAATGTAATGATACTTTGATCTATTCAGAGGTTAACTTGTAGAGAAAGCTACAGAAAGGCTTTAATGCGTCCCGATGAGTAGATTACATGGAGGTGTCAATAGATTCGCACTTGTTTCGGCTTTTGGAAGCTTGTTTGAAGTTATGAAATTAAAATCAAGTATTTTCCACATTTTTTCACTTATTTTCCTTTTACGTTCGATCTGGGACACATACTAAGACTTATGATACGAGTGATATTTACATCACAACATCAAAGACATCACACTTCATCATAATGTGAGTGTTTACTCTTTGTCCCTTAGTTGATATCTAGAATATTTGATGTTGCTTGTGTTTTTCTTCCTATAATTTTCTATGAAAGACAGCAAATGGTGCTTGGAAGATGATAGCTTCAGTTTTGCCCTTTTAGACTCTAGTCTGATGCTTTCAATTCCTTTTTATTCCAAATAAATGTGATAGCTTCATGCCTCGTGAAAACCTATCTGATTCTTGTGTTGGGCCCCAAATTCTTTCTAATTTATGTTATTAAGTATGAATTGTCATAATTGTGTGTTTATGCCTTAGTTTGATTTAATTAGGAGCATTAGTGGATAATTGAGGCTTATTTGAGTTTAATGTGGTTTAAATAGGATTTAAAGGGGAAAAGCTATGAGGGCATTTTGGGAAGATTACTTAAGTTGGATAGGTTAAGGCTTTGCATAGGAGGGTATTTAGGTCATCGTCCATTCCTTTAGGTTTAAAAGAAAGAATTAGAAAGAAAGGAGGAAAAGAAAGAAAAGAAAGTGAAGGGAAGAAGAGGGAGAGAGTTGCCGTTGGTGAGGAAGAAGAGAAGATAAATTAGGGCTTTTGATTCCTATGGTTTTCGATAGAGTTTGAAGCACATTCCTGGTAAGTTAGCTTCTTTCCATCTAGTTTTGATTGGATTAAACCTTAGTATAGTTTGGCATTGTGTTAGAATCGCTGGTTTAGGGATTTTTGGAAAAACTAGGTGAAATCCTTAGGTTGATGAGTTTGTGACTGTTTTTAAGGTATTAATGGGTTAGTAATGTAGTATGGGACTTGAATCAAGGTTTAAGTGTGTTTCATTTGCAAAAGGGAAGGATTGAAGTGGGAAATGCTGGAAAAATCAGGTTCGGAGATGTTCTCCAGACCCGCATGTCAAGACGTGCTCACGAGCACGCCACGACATGCAAATTTGTGTTCGTCGTGACGTGCGAATTTGTGTCATTGCGACGAGCGGGGCCTTCGCCACGGCGAGCCCATAGTTTCCAGCAAAGATGAATTTTGGTATTTTAGGCATATCTTTTGCTATTGAAGTTCAAATGAGACGATTTTGGATTCGTTGTGAAATAGAGATAGAGGGCTACAAGTTTTATGAAGGAAAGAAGTTTGGAAATCTAAAGATTCGGATATTTAGTTGGAAGTCGAATGTAGACTTTTAGTGCTTTTACTTTTGATTTTCAAGCTTTTGAATATTTCTTTTGAATATTATTTGAATGGGTACTTGGTTTGTTCTAGGAAACCAAGCTAACCTGATCCAATCACAAGAGGAAGGACAACAGTGAATT
>JANTPM010000006.1:33627777-33641008 GCA_025434745.1 Erythroxylum divaricatum | reverse complement strand
GCGCGCACACACACACACACTCACACATATAAACATACATAATTATATTAATAATATTTTCTTTGTAAGTTATTACCAAATTTTATTAAGCTTAAGATACCACTGCGTTGAAACTTGTTTTAACCTATAAATTGACTTATGGAGTTTATAAACTATGTGTACTATCTTAACTACATCAAAACTAGTAGATTGAACTATGTAAGTGTCTTCACTTAAATCTCCATTTAAGAAGGTCATTCTCACATCCATTTGATGAAGTTTTAAGTTAAAATGAGTCATAATTTCTATGATGATCTGTAAAGATTCCTAAAAAATTGGAGAGAAGGTCTCTTTACAATCAATACCTTCTCCTTACAATCAATACCTTCTTATTAGCTATAGCATTTAGCTACTAGCCTTACTTTATACCTCTTCATTTGAGCTCTAGTACCACGCCTGGTCTTGAATACTCATTTACATTCAATAGGCCTACAACCTTTTAATGACTCACCAAGCTCCACATTTCATTCTAATTTTATCTTATTATATATAGAAACTATTCAAAAATTAGATTGACGACTTCATTATAGGTAGTTAGATCTAAGGAGCATCAGTGTCATATTCATGCTCTTGCAAGTATATAATGTACTCATCAAGGATTGTAGGTCTCTAAATGCTTCTTAATCTCCTTAAACATGTATCTTTTATGACTACTTCTTAATCTCCTTAAATAAGTATCTTTTATGAAAACATCTAAAGCCTCTTGTGCTACATTCTTAACGAGTTCATTATGAATGGCTACTAGGTACTAATCAACCATAGGACTAACTATTAGAGTAGAATTAATAGGAACAAGGACAATGATTAGTGTTCCCTAACTATAATTCCATAGCCTATAGCTTATACCAGTGTTATCCTCAAAATAGATAGTCCAATAAGATTCAATAACCCTGGATATAGATGGTAGACAATAAAACCTGAAACCTCTTGATCTCATACAATAACCAATAAATTATCTATCATAGGTTCAAGTTTCTTATATTGCAAATTATAGGGTTCTCACCTTTGCTTTACAACCCCAAATATAAAAGTTTTGTAAACTGGTTTCTTATATGATCACAACTCGTAAGGAGCCTTTGGAATTAACTTATTGGATACATGATTCAAAATACAAGATACAGTTCTTAAAGTATCACCTTATAAGAACTCTAGTAAGGAAAAGTTCTCCAATATACATTGCACTATATCAAGAAGTGTACGCTTTCTTCTTTCTACGACTTTATTTTACTAAAGTGTATTAGGCTTTATATATTGAGTTTTATTTTCACACTCCTATAAATACCTTTACAAAAATTCTACAATTGCATCTTGTATCATCATACTCATCACCTCTCTCAGAATGAACCACTTTGATCATTTTCCCTTATTAAAGTTCCACTTTTCCTTTGAAGGCTTTATCCAAAGAATCACACTTTTCACGAATGAGCTTAACAAAACTGTAATGAAAAAAGTCATCAATGAAAGTGATGAGTTACTTATATCCACCCAAAAATTGGAAGAATAAAAAGCCACAAATAACTGCATGGATTAACCTAAGTAGTTTTATGCACATATCAACTTTATTATTATTATTTTGACTGCCAAGTTTTCTTTTATATAGTTAATATAAATAAGAAAGTATGAAAAATCAAGATCCTATAGATTCCTTCTTCTCTAGAGTGTAAAATCTGCCACCATCATCTTTAAACACAAGATAATCTGCAACTAAAATGCCAGTGTACATTAAACATATGGAACAAAATACATAAGTTACTCAGTATTTGGAAAATAACTAGCTCATAGAATGAGCTAATTCACTGGAGAGAAAACTTCAAAATGACAAACAAAGCAGTCTACAAATCAAGATCAGCTTTTCAAACACAATATATTACATATAGCAAGAAAGGAACTTCATAATTTTCAAGAAGAATGAGAAAAGCAAAGAGACACTTTTCAAAAAAAATATAAACGTAGTGAAGACTTTTAATGTGAGCTAGACAACTAACGAAAAAGTTATCCATAAAGATGAAGGAAAGATGGCTAATGTGTTGATTTTCCAAAATCCTTGTAATCAAGAAGCTCATTCTTCATTTCTTTTGTAACTTAGTTTACTTTGAAACATGACAAGGTTACATAACTTCTTTTGAATATATATATCACTTAACTTTCAAAAAACAAAGATGCTATAGATTCCCCTCTTTTATCAACCTTTCTATTCAATATTTCAAAATATGACCCAGTTTTTTATATCTTAGAATGGAAGATTTTTATTTAACCTTAAGCTTTTTTGGTAGCAACAATATTAAGAGAAGAAGAAGAAGTAAGAAGGGACACATCCACCAAATCAAGCTTATAAATATTTCCATATAAAATTCTATTTCAATAAAAAAAAAGTTATGGTACAAAGTCACTTTTTTGTATCTAAAAGGAAAAATACAACCAATCCTGTCTAAAACAAATATAGAAACTAAATTCCTCTTAATTGAAGGTATGCATGTAACTTTATCTAACTTTAAAAATGATCTTATGGTAATTTTTTATTAACTTTGGTTCATGTACTGTCTCCTATATATACATGTTGCTCCACACTAGTTAGCCTCTTTCTATCTGTCATCTCTTTTCTCTTTTAGTCTAGCCTTAAGCCTATTGAAGTCTACCTTCTTATGCTAATAATTTTAGTAATAATCACATTTTCTTTTGAAGCCCTCATTTTTGGGAGAATTGGAATCTAGGGTTGATCTTTGCTCATTCCTTTTATTATCTATATTCTATTCTTGATAAAGGTTATTACTATTTGCACTCTTTGAGGCTTCATTTTCTGACTATTATAATTCGTGTTTGTAGTCACTATCATGATTTTTAACTTCCCTTCTTCATGTTATCCTCCTCCTTGTCAAGAATGGTGGTCATCTTCTTTATGGTCCATTTCTCTTTTTGAGTATTTAACCTATACCTAATAAAGTCAACTTGAAATGCAAGACACCACTTGACAACCAACGCAATATGATCTTTATCAAATTGTATACCGGTTACCTTAATCTTATGATAACAATCCACAATCTTATCGATGCACCTATTTAATTCCACAAACACCATGATAAATAATGGAATGTAGAGTGTTCAAGGGTTCATTCTTCTCATTCTTGGAGAAATTTTTATATTTCTTATTAATGGCTTCACAAAATTTGTTAGGATTCTTAATATTTCCAATGCTATCGCATATAGAGTATTTCATATGATACCTCCCAATTATCAAACAATATTGGTTCAAATACTCCCAATTGTCAGAAAGGTTCTGATCACTAGTAAAAGTCTCAACAGTGAGTTTAGTAGGACAATTTTTCTTTTAAGGTCATGTCCGATTTCTCATAAGAGATTTAACTATTATTTGTGATTAGTCCCATTAAGCCTTAAAATGATAAAGAATTGAGGATTGCTTAAAGATGAAAGAAAAACCATAATAGCAATATTAATATGCATGTAAAGAAAGATCATATTATTCTCTCTTTCTTCAACTTACTTAAATGATCTATAAAAGTTATTATTGAATGCTAAAGTCTATTAATTATCAAAATATATACTCATTCACAGTTAAATCAACATATTATATATCATAACCAAATGCATCAATCAATTATTGATTTATAGTAAAATTATGTTGATTCATAATATTTAGTATATTCTCTTTACTAATCAAAGTATCCTACCAAACAATAAACTCGTCAATAGGATAATTTCATTATGCCTATGAATATTAATAAAAAATTGATTAATGATCAACAAAAATATTTGAATTCCTAGACTTATGAGAGGTAAGTTAATGAGCATACAATATTCAATTCTATCTAAAACATTACAATAAATTAATATAACTAAATGTTACATTAAACAAGTGATAGCTAGTTTAAAATGACATGTAAAGTTATCCTAAATATAATAAAATTATCATCCATACGGATAAAATATTCAATTGGGAAAACATAAAATAAACAAAATATGATAAGATATCTCTCTTAAAATAACAACATCAATTTATTTTTATTGTTATTATTTTAAATCTTCAACTAAACAATCATAAACATGCTAATATGACATAATCTTAGGTAAACTAAAAATGTATAATTACAAAATAACTAAAGATGACGTAATTATAAATAAGTAGTAATGGTAGAATTGTAAATATACAAGTGGCAAAATTATAAATATGTAGCAATAGCAAAATTGTAAATATGAAGAAATGGTATAATTGTAAATGCTTCATCTTAAACCTCAAAACAGGTCATATAATCTATGAATAACCTATAACCTGACTTAGTGATATCTCACTATTAGGGAGGCTATTTTCAACGATAATAGAGGAGTTTTTCTCTTCTTCCAAAAACTAAGTGATTCATAGGATTAATGTGAATAAAAAGCTAGCTAAAGAAGAAAAACCTGTACACCTGAAACAAGAAGAATATCAAAGAGAAAATTAGCCAAGAAGCTAGGGAAGCACTAATTGGTCAAATTTCTGTGCTGGAAATTAAAAACACCCTATTCAGTTTAAATCCATTAAAAGTTTCCAAGCCATACGGTTTTAACATTTTTTTTCTTTCAAAAGACTTGGAGCATTACAGGTGATTTGGTGGTGGAAGAGGGTCAGGAATTTTTCTTCCTCCAAACTTCTTAAGGAAATCAACAAAACCTACACATGCCTCTTCCCAAAAATCCAAAATTCCTCTAGCATGAAAGATTTATATCTTGCTACAACACTATTTATAAACTCATTTATAAGATAATTATGAACAAGTTAAAGAAATGATTGGAGTATATTATCATTATTTCCTAAGGCATTTTTGTTTAGGAAGGAGCATTGAGGATAACATCTTGCTTGTTCGAGAGAGATGAGGGATTACAATTCCAAGAGGTCTATTGAGAGTTGTTGCATCAAGATTGATTTTTTAAAGCTTTCAATACTATTAAATGGGAATTCATCGTTGATTATCTTCAAGCTTTTGGCTTCCAAGAAATATTCATGGGATGGATAACAAAGTGCATTTCTTCGACAATTTCAATTTGCTTATCAATGGAAGGCCTACTAATTTCTTCAAGAATTTTAAAGGTATTTCACCAGGGGATTCTCTTTCCTCTACCTATTCTCACTTACCATTGAGATTCTCTCTAAAATGTTGTTAGCCCTCACCGTTAAGAATCTAATATTCAAATTTCACCATAAACGTGAAGTGTTAAAGCCAAATCATTGAGCATTTATGGATGATTTACTTTTGTCGTATGGATTTGATTTGTTTTCCTTAAATGTAATGATAAAGATTCTCAAGGAGCTTAGCATGATGTCATGTTTGAATTTTCATTTTCTAAAAAGTTGTATGGATGTTTTCTCAGATATGCAAACTGTTGAGGAGTTAAGTAGATTGACAAAACTTCAAATTCACATTCCTCGATTCAGATATTTAGGTATCCCGATTACCATGAACAAACCAAAATATAGGGATTGCATGCCATTAGTTGAAATGTACAAAACCAGGATAAATACTTGGAAAAATAGGTAGTTGTCTTTTGCTAGAAGATTGTAGTTGATATCCACAGTATTGAGGAACATTAGCCAGCATTGGAGTGCTTATTTGGTGCTGCCTAAGAAGGTTATGAAGGAGATTGGGACGTATATTAAGTAGATTTTATAGGCTAGGAAAATTGGAAACTCAAGAGGGGCTATGGTGAAATTGGATGAATTGTGTCTCTCTAAGTAAGAGAGGGGTTAGGGATTACATTGCTTATGTCTATACAGAAAGTAATGCTCACAAAGAGAATATGGAGGATAATTAAAGATAAGGAGACATTATGGTCCAAGTGGATTAACGAGCACTATATGAAGGAGAAAAGCTTATGGAAATGAGATCAAAATAGAGAAAACTCACGGAGTTAATGTTAAGACTGAGACATCAAACATACCACTCGATAAAGAAAATCATCAGAAATTGAGAATCATATGGTTTTAGTTTGATAATTGAAGTGAGTTGAGTTCATTAATCAACAGGAATGATCTTAGACATTTGATCATCAAAATTCATATTCAAGCAAAAGTTAGCTCAGTAATTCTTAATGGAAGCTGGGATTACAATTCTAAGAGGGTTGTTAGCTCGAATAACTTACTTCTTTACATTTATTCAACTGGAGAGGAGGACAAAATTATTTGGATAGATTCCAACTCCAAGGAATTTACCAATAAATCATACTGCGACAACTTTACAAATTGTCATTAAAATTATGCCTTTAGCGACTAACTAAAAAAGCATCACAAAAGGACCAACATTTTGTGACAAATGACAAAAATCGTCCCCAAATGGTGAACATTTAGTGACGATTATCCAAAATCATCACAAAATGATCCACAATGGGTGAAGATTTCATAAATTCATCACTAAATGAACTTTTGGTGACGCTTTTTAGAAATTGTCACCATAATTTGTAAAACATTTGGTGACCAATGTCCAAAATTGTCACCAAAGAGTTTATAATTAGCGATAATTATATAAAATCTTCACTAAAAAGATGTTTGTTTTTTTGCTACGTTTTTGACATTGTCGCTAAAAGTGACCATTTGGTGACGATATTTGGAAGCGTCACCAAAAGATCAACATTTGGTGAAGAATTTTGAAAATCATCACCAAATGTTGCACATTAATTGAGGATTTTTGATAATCATCACTAAATGGTCCACATTAGGTGATGATTTTCCATCGGTGACGATCTAGGTAAATGGTAACCAAAAGTGTTACAAATTATTGTAGAAAATCGTCACCGAATATTCTACAATAATTTACAACACTTTGGTGACCATTTGCCTAAATCGTCACCAAAGGTTGACATTTTTTAAAATTATTAAACTAACATTTTTATAATCTATCATAGTTAAGATATGTTTTATTGGAGATTTATTTTGAATGTTTACAACATATTGTTGAAAAAGCACATATAACATAATTTTAAATGTTAAACAGTAGTATTAATTAATCATTAATATTTACTAACATTGCAAAATTTAGTGATAAAAATTTTAAATAATTTTATCAATATAATAATATGATATATAGAGTAGTACAAACTTTGAATTAGAAGTTTAGCAATTCATATAGTTATAGAACAAGAACAATAATAGTTCACACTCAATAGTAGGCAGTTTGACCCCTAACTAATAGAGAGGTTGTTACAAATTCTTACAGACACAATAATAAATCAACTTTAAATCTAAGTCCAGTTGATTGCATCAATAAATGATAGTGATATGATTATTTTTTTAAGTTCCAAGTGACATGAGAGTTGGTAAAGGTAAATGAGTTCCCGATATCTGGATTCTTGAGAAGGGTCCTTGCATGTTTAAGGGTACCAATTAAAGCAGTGATAGTTCTTCCCTCAGGTATAGGGTTTTTCACACCCTCTTGCAACAGCGTTTTCGCTATAGCTAAACTTGTAGAGGATACAGTCAATGAGTCACAAAAAACTAGTATGGAAGACAAGTTCTCCAGATGAATTGTTAGTACGAAACGATTTACCTAAAACACAATCAATATAGAACTTAGTTATTGTCATATTAGTAAACTATTAAACGAACCGAAATTGGAGTGACGTGCATATGTGAATGGACAAATGAGTTTGTGGAATTGACAAATTTTTCAAAACAACCGATATTCCTAATCCTTCACAAACCGTTGTGACATCGCTCTCACCTCCATGGGCATACATGTCATCTTCAAGATTCAAGGAAGCTTAAAACAACATGTATTATATCTCATCAATTAGTAGCTATTTACATTATAGCTTTATAAAAGGAAATGAGACGTACATAATAAGGAAAGTGATGTTATTTGGATGATACTAAACACCTTGAAACAGAAGATCGACTATGGAAGGCAAATAATAATTAATGTATGAAATGGAGATTTTTTTGCATTTTTTATTTTTTCAATAGGAACAATTTTGCTACATTTCTCTCAAAGGAATGAACTAGTCGACATTCCTTGATTAATAATGTTAAGAGGTATATTCTACAATTGTCTATTTACAATAAAATGATGATATGTTCAACTCCAATTTCGATGACATGTGAAAGTAGTCCAATTTAGCACTTGTACATCTTCAACGTGCTTAATGATATGAAAGTTACCCTTACTAAAATTTTAGAAATCTATTGTGTAGTTTATATCATATGCAAAATTTAGAATTTAAAGTAGAATAGACATGACTATGCTTTTAATGTACAAAAATATAGTATTATCTATATTAGGCTATATTACTATTAATGGAAATGAATTAAAGTAAAATAATCATGAAGACCTTTCACCAAATAGTTATGAAGCTTTGATGAGGGAAGCATTAAAGATCGTTAGGAAGAAGCTAACCCATATACAAATATCAAAGACAAATAGTAAATCATGTTTGAAACACAACCATAAACACAACCCATATATCAAATGCATAATTAAGAACTCACAATAAACACCTAAAGGTATAAATTAAACTTGGCAAAACTTTGTTAATGGAAATATAACAAAAGAATAATACCGATTCAGTTAGTAATGGTTCTTCGATGATAATGACCACAATACAGAACCCAAAAATAAGAAAGGATTTTGAGAAATGTTGATGCCTTAAACGAGAATGGAGTAGCATTTATTGTGGTTGTCATTGAAAACTTAATACAAAATGATGTCGTTTTTCTTGTTTAGGTAAACGATGTCGTTTCTTGTTTACTGTATTTGTTTGGAAGTAGTATTAATTAATTTGATACGATCCATTATGTTTAGTCGACAAACGTCAGATGTAGCGACTAATACATGGTTCACGCCAAAGCTGTGGGTTCATAAATAATTTTTTCTAAATTTATATTCCTATTCCAAAAAAATAATTTAAATTAAATATTAAATTATTCAATTGAAAACTATTTCGAAATTAATTTGTTCACCCTTCAAATAAACTATAGTTGACTTACATTTTTTAGAAAATTATACAATTTAATTACATGAAATTTGAAAAAAATAATTTTTTAAAATTTAACAAGACATTCTAATGTAATTAGAAAACTATTTCTAACACATCTTTAGAAATTACTATTTTGTAACATAATAGTCCATTTTTTTTTATATTAAAAGAAAATCACTTTTCAAATTAAATAAAACACTTAAATAATTAAAAAATTTATTTAGATAATTTATTTAGATTAATTTGTTAATTATGTAGAAAGTAAAGAATTTTTTTTTGGGTTTTGGTGACGATATGGATATTTGGTAGCAAATGGTCAAGCATTTGCGGCTATGCGTGGAAGCTATTCACCGCGCTACTCACATGTCTTGGTCGCAAAAACTGTTTTGGGCGACAATATGAAATTTTGGTAGCAAATTGTCTACCATTTGCGACTAAGTGTGGTGGTTGGTCGTGGAAATGGTCTTCCACGACTAAACTGAATTCTTTGCAAAATCTTGAGGGTATTTAATTTAAATGTATCTTTTTATACAAATAAAATGCTTAATGGTATATTAAGGGATAAAGGGTATATGTTTTCAAGTTAGTGATGAATTTCATAACAATGAACAATACAAATTTTTAAAAGTTTCCCAATTTTATTTTGTTTGATTGCCAAATTAAAATTAAGATTAGTAATTCTCAAAATTGAAGCAAATCAAGAACAATTGCATATATAAGTGTAAAAGAAAAATTTTTCATTTTTTTTATTTGTAATAGGAATATCTCATACAAAGACTTAAGCAATTAAGAAAATTAAGAATGTAAAGAAAATGCTTTAATTAAGATGTAAGCTAAGATTGAACCAAAAAATTGGGTCCTTACTAACTTTTATCAATTTTCGCATGTTTTCTTTAATTTATTTTTATATGTCTAGTTTCATTTTATTTTTTTAGTGACAATGATTGTATAAGTGTAAAAATAAATTTAGTCAACAAAAATGTCATTTATACTTTTTATTTATTTTTTTAATATATATGATTTCATAATTTTATGTGGTCTCACAAAATTGTATTTATTATATATTTTTTCTATATTAATTTATGTTTACGATATTCTTAAAAAATTTAGCAAAAATTGAAAAAATATATATGTTGAATAGCATTGGCGACGCTTTCAAAATTTGGTATCCAAATGTTGAACATTTCACAACGAATTGTGATATCGTTGCAAAATGGAGGGGCATGTAAACGAATTAAGTGAAACAACATCGCATTCATGTAAGGGGAAACAATTTTGTGAATTGGTCACCAAATCTTTAATAGACCATTAACATTTGGTGACGAATTGTGAATTTGTCACCAAATGTGTTAGCCTGAAAAAATGATCTGAGACAACGACTGTGAAATTAACAAAAACAAGGCCCCCCTCACCCCCCACCCCCCACCCACATTCTCTCAGCCTTTCCTCTGTCCTTTATTTGATTTTTTTCTCTTCTCCTCGTCCGAGCACCTTCTTTCATCTTGTTCTCTTCATTCTCTTCCATCGTCTCCTTACAATTGTAGTTAAGGTAAGTGGTTTGTGCTTTTATGCTCTCGGTTACTTTTGCTTGTTTCATTGTTTCCTATGTTAATGGTCAGTTTTAGCTAGAGTGAGTTGTTGAGTTGTTTAAGTTAAAAAAATTTGATTGTTAATGATTGAATGGTTGTTTCAAATTGTTAATGTTGGTAATTGTTTCAAATTGTTAATGTTGGTAAAAAATGGGAAAAGATACTATTTTTGTTAGTTTGGGTTGAATTTTGGTTGTCTGTAAACTGTTCGATGAAAGTTCTCATAGGATTTTAGTATTCCATTTTTATAGGGAATAGGTAAGGTGGAATAAAAGAATTTAGTACTACCATCCTCATCTTTATGCTACGTGATTCTAGATTTATGTATGATCTAAAAGGTTTGCATATCCATGGCCTTATTATTGTTATTTTATATATCATTTTAAATTCTAGCTTATACACATTCAAGGGATCATCCTTAAGAGCAATTAGAAAGTTGGGAGAGCATCTGTATCATTTTTTGCTTTAATTAACGTCCTTTTTTAATTATCATGAGTTTTTTCTTTTAAAGCTCATACAATTCATAAACTTCAGTACCAATATTTAGTACCCTTTTCACTGCCTACTAAAATTATTGAATTTTTAGCAAAATTGTTGATGTATAAATGTTTTGCCACATCGTCAACATTTACAAATTAAATAAAACTTTTCATTCTTTAATTGATCACTTTTTTTCATAGCTGATCTCTTAATTCTATTCTTCCATTTACTTTATATTAAGAAATTAGAATTCATTCAAACTGTTACTTTGAGAGCAATGTCCTATATGAGTTTTAAGTATTTTTATAAGTGCCCCACATCTAGTGGGTGTTTAGGTTCAATCCAATTGATAGCAAACTTTTGTTAGTTACCATGCGAGATAATTAATAATTTTTTATATCAATATATTCATTTAATTTTTAAAAAAAGTATAAATTTTGATGGGATAACATTTTCAATAATCTTAATCTTACTTTAATCTTATTGTACTAAATCTTTTACTGCTTGAGAAGTGCTAATATATCAATAAATTCCATGACATAAAGCTTTTGATAAAGGTCAAGAGAGTCGTTTTCTTTTGGCCGGAAGATATTGTTATCAAAATCAACATTCTGGATTTTCTTCTTGGTGTTCCTTATTTACCATTTTTAATTCTAGCATGCAGGCCAGTATTAGCATCACCAGCTATCCAAGTTGCTTAAGCTTGCTCACGCTGATCAAGGGATATAACGTCTAAGCTTAATAAGGGGGACCAAATAAGACTCATTCTAGCCGTTTAACTCAACTCAGTTATGAAATATTCGAAGTCCAACTTGAGTTTCGGTCAGTGACAAGTGTTGAATAGGACTTGGAGTCCGTGACAAGTGTTGAATATTCAAGTTGATCTTGACGAAGGCATAAGACAATTCACCTTGGAGCTCGACATATAAATCTACAATTGGATGTTGAATGACACGACATTAGAAGTTTAAATGAATATATAATTACGATACATAGAAGTTTTAAATTAGGAATAATAAATTATTACTGTAAGAGTGGTAACTACAGGAACGGGAATATGATCATCATAGCGACCAAAACATGTATTAACATTAACGCACCTTGTAGAAAAATTAAATAACCACAAGTCAAAATTGTGATTTATCAAACCAAAACAATCACAGCCATAACTCGACTTACAACTCTCAATACTAAAATGAAGTTTCACAACGATGTTGCATAACAAGTAGTCTGCTAACGTGTAAATACTTTGCCTTTATAGTTAAAGAAGCTTTAAGAGTTTGTTTTATACTTTTTCACGAAACAACTCCTACTATTATAAAGTTGTACCCAGAAGTGGATTTCATATCATCCACACAACCTGTATAATCAAAATCATTAAAATCAATTACTTCAAGACCCTGTTTAGTTGGTCGGAAAATAAATTGAATTTAAAATATGATTATTTGGAAAATAAATCTTTAGAAAGTAAAGATATTTATATGTTTGGATACTTATAAGAATTCAAATAGAAAACTTGGATGGATTCTTATTATAGTGTTTGATAGGCAACAGTATTTTATAGAATGTAACTTAATTTTAACTTATGTTTATAATTATATCCCTACAAATCGAATAAAAATTGAAATCATTAAATAAGGAAAAATATGAACATGAAAATTGTCGATTGAAACTTCTGAACAAAAATATTCAAAATCCTACTAACGGGAGAACAATAAGAATAGTTGAAAACAGTATTATGAATATCGGTACGTGCTGGACTAAAATTAGTACGAAATAAATGGTGAGTCATACCGGGTTTAAATACGGGTTGGTATCGGCCCATTTTAAATAGTACCAGTCAATATTCAAAATACTTGCCAAATGCCGGTTTATACCGAAAATTTTAAAAAATAGGAGAATTTTTTTGCAAAATTTACACAAATGTTTAAAATTTCCCTCCCTCTCTCTTATCTCTCCTTCCCCTTTTTTTCAAAGTTTTTAATTAATTATTTTATTTATTTCAACTTTTATAATTATTGTAAATTTTTATTTTTTAAAATAAAAATAAATATTTTATTACTAGTAATAATTATAAATTAAATAAAACACAAAAATAAATTATTTTATTTAAATTTATTTTAATATTTTATATAATATTTATTAATAAAGTATTAATAAAAATATTT
>JANTPM010000006.1:33578637-33591104 GCA_025434745.1 Erythroxylum divaricatum | reverse complement strand
CTCTCCTTCTGAGCGGCCCGCTTCTTGGACTTGGAAGCTTGGGCAGGAGCATCTTCCATCCTCACCATGGCTGCACAGAAATAAAGCAAATTAGAAAGATGAACCAAAAAATCAAAAAATACAGTAATTAGCTCAATCACGAGGAGTCAACCAGACGGGGCGGTCTCCTCTTTTAGCCCGTTAATTCGTGGTGGAGGGTCAATGAGAAAAGAATTGGCCGAGACCCCCCCGAAGTATCCCTGAATGAGCCGAGTAAAGTCGTATCTGCCGAGCTCTTTTATCCGACCGACCACCTCCCACTCCTCCCTACTAAGAGACACGGTCGACACGTCATTCCACTGCTCGGTTAAAGGATACCTCCATGGTCGAGCTTCGAAGGAGGATCCGGGGGGCTTCACGAAGAAGTACTTCGTACGCCAAGAAGTGACTTTCCCGGGAGTTCCATCCGGGCGATATCGGGCATCCCTGTATTGAAAGTGAGGAATCCCCGCCCCAATTATGGAACTCTGACCCATTCTTAAGAAATGGCGGAGGATGTCAACTGACGGAGGGCAACCGAACTGATGGCATAGCAAGGCCAAACCACCAATAAACCTCCAGTCATTCGGAGGGATCTGACTCGGCATCAGTTGATAGGTGGTACAAACCTCGTCAATAATCGGGGCGTATGGAAGCCTCATGTCGCCAACCGAGAAAAAACTCTCAGAAATAGCAAAATAACCACTCAGATTGCTGAAGATACATTCGTTACCGATAGCCAGCCTAGGCCACCAGGACGTAGGAATGTTACACCTAATGATCAGCCGCTGCAACTCTCCCAACCCCATCTTCGATTCACCTCTCGGCACCATCTCTACAACCAACCCGTCTTTTCTTTCTTTCGTCGACACTTCTTCGATACCCCCTACTATACTTCTAGAACTACCCGTCGACATGCTTACCAAGAAAAAGATTATTGGAAAAGAAAGCTCTAGAAGAGGGAATGAAGAAAAAGGATGTACCTATTTAGAGATTGGAAATGGGGAAATCGAACAACGGTTGAATGAAATTTCTAGGAACTGAGAGCAAGAACAAACGAATGAAAACAGAAGCGTAGGCAAGAAGGAAACAAGCGTGAAGAAAACCAAACAGTTCGTCGATCCTGAGCATTTATAAAGAAACTCCCGGACGAGCCACCCAATCGAAGTACGACGCGTGGAGAAAATCCGAGCTATGCTTGGACACGCTGCATGATCCGAGCCAAGGAAATTAGGGTTGTTCAAAAATCGGAACGGTGCGACGGTTGAAAGGACGATACGCTTCAGATTCTGAAAAGCTGTCAGAGGGCACGCGCCGTCAAACAATAAATGCTCCAAATACCACCACGCGCTTGCTAATGATGACCTCCCGACCTACTTAGGCGCGGGCTATCATGCAAAGAACGCCAATGCCGACTGACTAAAGACAATTAGCCGACCAATCCCAATGCGAGCAGTCACGTACTGCCCGTCAATATTCGACCAATCAGGCCTACCCCGAGCTATCTTATTGACGAGCTATAAGACTACAGACGGACTACATCTCAATATCCGATCGATCGGATCAAGTACGAGCTGTCTCATACTCGACCTACAACAACAATGCCCGACCGATCGACTATTTCATTAGCTGACCTACAGACGAGCCACACCTCAATGCTCAACCGATCTTCCCAATCACGAGTCGTTCCATGTACGAGCTATGAAATCTCTACATACTCCTCCGACCCTTCTCTTCGCTCAGACTCGAGGAGTAGGGGGGCTTATAGTCGGGTCGACCGTGTTGGACCCGGACCCAGTCAAAACGACCCGTGGGCCGATCGACCCATTCTTCAAAGGTCAATCTCCTACCTAATTGCCATGCCAAGCCCAAGCCCGATCCACGCTCTCCACAGCCCGTTAGCATGAGAAAACCTTCCATGCAGAGGTAGAAGTCTACGTAAAGACCTAAACCTATCTACAAAACTATATATAAGGTATAATTCTCCCAAAACAGAGGTACGCAACTCATAACCTAGCTCTCTAAGCTTTTACAGCAATCTCGCCTTCAGCAAAGACTAACTTGAGCGTCGGAAGGGCTAATCGGGACACAACCCCCGACGTGCCTTCCTTTGTTTTGCAAGTATCATCACGTCGGATTCATCACAGAGAGCAGTCAACCTATGGATCCGAACGGCAACGTTCCATTCTGTCAAAATCCGGCATAACCAAAAGTGAATATGTAATAATGTGTTAAGTGGTATTTATTTACCAAATCTTCATAAATAAACTGGCATATGATCAAAGTGGCAACTAATTAAGTAGGTGTCTAAAGATTAGAGACTTTGAAATGGTTGGATTAGAATTATATACCTTGAAAGTGATCGAGTTTGAATATTGGGAATACCATAAATTTTATTTCGAAAGACGATTTGCTTCTTATCAAATTGATGAAGAGTGTATCTTTAGTCTATTGCCTGACAGTTAAGGTACGTTATTAGCGTATCAAATCCTCTGTACCCCATAACTTGTACCAACCTTGTGTCAAATCATCTCAACGCTCCATTTATGTGTTTCCACACATAAATGAAGGATTGGGATGACTTGGCACAAGGTTGATAGAAGTTATAAGGTATAGAGGATCACATCCCAGTTATTAGGGTTTTGGAAAGCAACATCCTGTGGGAATTCGAACAATTAGGTCTGTCTTTTTTAGGAAACGTAAGCCAGCCCAAGTAAGGTTCATGTTGTCATAGCTTGAAAAGTAGATGTGAACTCGTACGTAAAAGTTGGAATTGAATCACCATCTAAATACGTGTATGAATTTAGGCCTAGGAATTTGGCGTGGCCATGATCAAGTGATTCCAGAATCTTGATGCTAACAGCTAGGAATTGGACAAATTTAAGAGTAGATATATTGACTCCAGTCGCAACCAGACCTTGACAAAGTTGTAGACGTCCTAGCTAGGCTGCCGGTCCTACGTCGAGCCCATAATTTCTGCTTTCCTGGTAAGTACAACTGTAACTTGATATAATGTATTCTTGACGCAAGCTTGAAATTAATCAGCCATATCACACTAGGATGAAAGGGTAACCTACCAAATAAGTCCTGCCAGTGCCATGTAATATACAAAGACTATAAGTTCAACTCACAAGTATCTAGGAAATTTCAACTCACAAGTCTCTAGGAAATTGTATTTGTTTTAATAGACCACTAGGTCGTATCCTTTTCTCGCAAACATGTACATCAAAAGATATATTAAGCCGCGTGGAATCCGTGTGGAAGTTGCAAGTCACTTTTAAAAACTAAACGAGTTTCAAGCAAGTATGCCCTTTTAATACCAGCCGTCGTTTTCTTCTTCTTCCTTCTTTTCTTCTTTTCCTGGTTCTGTCTTTGTTACTCTTTCTCCTTCTAAATTTCGGTCAAAGTAATATATAGTTATAATAAGTTATTGATAGTATGTAATAATGCAATAAATGGACATGTTAATGTTCTTTCCTATGAATTAAAAATAAATAAATCAATAGGAATGAAATAAAAACAGAAAAACAAGCGATTGTTTAAGTACGAGAATTGTGGGGTGTAGCACATAAAAGGATGCAAGGAATGTTGGATATTTTTGTAATTTTTCGTAAAGTTGAATAATATTTAATTACATTTTTCAGTTTTTAAATAACTTATTGATTAAGTTACGTAATTTGATCTGGATAAAGATAATAAAATGATTTAATAAATGATCTAAATCAATAGATCAAAGTTAGAGTAGAAAATAAATCTCAATCAATATGAACTAGACTCATATCGAGTTTATGCTGAGGAAGCCCAATATGGAAGCTATATAAAGGATAAGATATCCTACAGTTGTTTATATCAATCGTAAATATAAGGATTCTCATATATGTTAAGAGAGTTTATGTTTTGCGAAAATTGTAAAAAGACCTTATCTACGTCTCGGTGAGTAGTTTCTGTGAAGACGGCGGTAGATTCGCTTTCGTTTTGACTTCGAAGGCTCGTTTGAAGTTATGGAGACCAAAATCAGGTATTTTTGCATTTTTTCGTTTCTTGCCCTTTCACGTTCGAACCAGGATACGTAACTAAGGTACCATTGCATATTACACGTGATATCAGAGCGGTGACGCAATCGGATGGTTAAAAACAAAGATTTTTCGGTTTTCTCTCCAAAAGGTTTTTGGAGATTTAACTTTTGTTTCTTGATCTTTTCTTGCTTTTTATTGCATAAAAATAGTATACATGTGTTTATCCTTGAGAAACGGGATAAAAAAAAGCCTGAAAATACAAAAAACTGACTCGAAACTCATCAAAAATCACCTTTTTTCGACGAAGGTGACCCTTACCATTGGGCGCATGTAGTGAACAGTGTGCACGAGTGCGAGACGAATCAGGTGCATATGTCAAATGTGCCAAACACATCGCACGATACTAACCAGATAGTTGTATGGCGTCTACGACACACGCGCCAGCATCAGTGGGTGCATCTGTGCGTCGCTACGCGTGCTCGACATGTGTTAGACATATCCTTCACGGGTCCTTCGCGACATGTGCGGCTGACGTCAGCCTTACGAAATTGCTACAGTGCTTAAAAAAAACGAAAATTTTACATTTTTTGTAAAGATGCCCCAGGGTGTTTTGGAAAAGGAATTAAGGTGTTCTGAATCCAATTTCAAGTGAATTTTCATGCTTCGGACATCATATAAGGGAGATACTTCAAGTTTTCATATCCCAAGTCTCTTGTTCAGTGTTTGGGATTGCATGATAGTTACTCAAAAAAGGTTTTAAGACATTCTAAAGCTATTTTTGAGTGAATTGTTGTGTAACTAACTTGCTATAAGGGAGATACATGAGGTTTTTATATCTCGGATGGTTGATTCAGTATCCGGTGATGCACGATAGTCGTTCTAATGAGATTTTTCCTTTACAAAAGTCTCAATGTGACTGTGTATTCAATTTTTTGCATTTATTGATGATATATTGTCACATAACATATGTCCATAAAGAATGTGAGGATAATATAAAGATGTATTCCTTGTGTTTGTGAAATTTTTGAGTGCTGATGAGGAAGTCATCATCACAATGCCCTTTTAAGTCAGTATTTTGAATTCTTCTGCTTACAAGTTAGGGGATGTCTCTGGTCTCATGTTTGAGTATTTTGCCCACAAGTGTTGGTCTTACATGAGATTTTGACATGTGCATAAAGGCATTGGATAGAGGAAAGTCATCGCTTGAATGATCTATTCACTCACAAGTGGTAGTATCGTGAGAGTTGATGGTTTGTACTCTGATCGTTTTTATGTGAAGGTCTAGTTATATATATTATATATTTAGCCCATAGGTGTTTCATAATATGTGTGAATGGATTCTTTATAACTTTTAGTATCATTGTTGTCTTACATTTGTATTGATTTAAACATTATCATTTTACGTTCACGTTTTCGGTCAATAAAATCAGTGTCACCATTGAAATCCTAACCGGTTTCAATAAGAATAAGTGGATGAATAGGCCATCTCTACCTACATCCATGAGCTCAAGAGCTCATAAAGCAGCCTATGAAGCCTGAGATTGGTCTAACAGATTATGTTTGATGACCATTAAGAGATCCACATCTGACTGTTTGCTAAGTGGACTTCCGAGCACAGACATAGCGAAGGAGTTTCTCGTTAATGTCTCCCAGAGGTACACAGTCTCTCCTAATGTTGAGACAAGTACCTTGATGAAAGAATTATTCTCTATAAGGTATACATGAGAAAGGGGAGTAATGGCGTATATATTAAGAATGAATCATCTTCACAGTTCCTCTTCCTAATATTTTCATTGTTCACTAGACTCTGAACATACTACCTCCAAAGTTTAGTAATCTGGTGATGACATATTACTTGCTAGATGAGGAATAGGACTTCAACACTTTAATAACCCATTGTGTTGCTGAGGAAGAAAAACTCAAATTTGCTACTCCTACATCCCTCGAAGCACCTAAAGGGAAGGCAAAGATGAAGCCCGCTAAATTCAAAGGTAGAAAGTTCAAATCTTCCTCACATACTGATGTTGGTAAAATTAGTGCTAGTAAAGGTCCGCATGACATAAAGAAACTAGCAGTATAAAGCCTAGAAGGAAAGACTGTGACCATCAGGTAACTCTTTGTCTTATTAATTTATGAATCTAATTTGCGATAGTCGCATCAAGTATTTGGTGGCTATATAGTGGAGCATTTGATCAAGATGCTTCTACGATGTAGGGGTTTATATCCAGGATAAAGACAAATAAAGGGAAGGAGAAATTGATGATTCACAGTAATGAAGAAGTAGAAGTAATATCTATGGGGAATGTATGTAATGAGCCTTGTAGTAAGGTTCATTTCGATTTTACACGACATTTTATATGTGATCTTTTAATTAATTTTTGACAAAGAGGGTTAATATTTTGTATTTAATGCTTTTGTTGTACAGTTACTATTTAATGTAACATATAACGGAATAACTTTCTTGTCATATAGTTTGTATAGAATATGTCTTAGCCCGAATTAGATATATGCTTCTTCGTATCTTGCCAAACAAGTTATGAAATGAAGAACCCTGATGAATGAGAGGTCATACATGATGTGGCATAAAAGTTTAAGCCACATTTTCAGAGTTAGGATTGAGAGATTGATCAAGGATAGCATTTCTCAATTCTAGATTATGATAATCTGGGAACATGTATTGACTGTTGCAAGAGTAAGTTGACTAATAAGGATATTAAAGTCAACTCATGCTTTTGACTTGTTGAGTCTGATACCTAAAAATATCGATGATTCTTATACAGTTGTATTGTGAAATTCTAAATGTATTCTGATATTTGTTGATGATATTCTCATTATAGTTAAGTTTTCTTGATTAAAGATTGAAGGTTGAGAACCAATTGAAAAAATTCATCATGATAGTCAGATTTAACTATGAAAGAGAATATCACGAAAAACATGACGTTTTAGGACTTGAAAAAGTCAGCTTGCCAAATATATGGAATCAGTTGGAATAATGACTTGATTTCATTATGTCGGATAGTTCTAAGCAAAATGGTGTATTACCGAAAGGTATAACCACATCCTAAATGACTTGAACAAGTTGGTGCAGAATGGGGCTATTCTATCTAATTATCTAGAAGTTTGGAAACTCAACCTTGCACATATTCGTGTATGGTTTGCCCTACTGAGGTAGTATAATCATTATAAAGAAAGATTGCATGTTCGTTCTATTCATTGCTATTTAGTAAGATACCTCGACCATTTTAAAGTTATAGCTTTACTGTATAGAATGTGGGACCAAAATAGTGAAATCACAAACAATTAAGTTTCATGATAGTGGGCTCTTTGACCATTTAAATGATAGCAGGACAGATACTACAATTATTATGTACCCGCTACTCATACAGTTAGATTCGTTGGATCTATGTCTCTATATCGTGTCTGTACAAGAATAGAAACTCATACCTATACATACAGAGGTTCCTGGGGTTACAAGATATAATGCAGTTAGGTAAATCCACCAAAGTGAGACAACTTGCTATCCCATCTGATTATATAGTCTATCCGGTGTACAGGAATATGATATTAGACATGTTTCGAATCTAGTTAGTTTTATATAATCTATTTTTGGACCCAATACGTATGTGTGGTGGGATGCAATAAATGACAAGATGCAATTCAAAAGCATAGTGAGATTTAAGAGCCAATGGATTTACAAAGAATTTGCAAACTCGCCAGTTGTAAATGAAGATTAGTCATAAAGAATTTCAGGATAAAGTTTAGCAGTTTATAGGCTCACTTAGTTGCCTAATGATTCATTTAGAGAGAAAGATTGAGTTTATGTTACCTTTTCTCTCGTATCCTCGTAGGATACATTTTGAGTGATTAAGGCAATTGTATCTTATGATGATATAGAGTTACATCAGATGGTTATCAAAATTGCTTTTCTGAATAAAGACTTTTATAAAATGGTCTATATAGTACAACTTGAAGGATTCCATGGTCTAGATGGAACTGACATGGTTTGTGCATTATGTATATCAATATATGGTTTATATCAAACCTCTAAAAGTGATACCTTACAATTGATGAGGTTATGATCTCTTTCAACTTCATGGAAAATAAAGTTAAAAAGATGCTTGTACTATGAGGTCAAGGGGAGCAAAGTTATCTTCCTATTACTGCATGTGGATGATATCTTGCTCACGTCAAATTACTTGACCATATTGTATGAGGTTAAGTAACTTTTGGTCAAGAACTTTGAGATAAAAGACCTTAGTATAACATCTTCTGTCCTAAGTATTTAGACTCATAGGGATAGATCTCAACACTCATCAGGCCTCTTATAGAATGCATACATTTAATACAGTTAATAGTAAACCTATCGTATTACTTGTCTCTCGTAGTGAGAGATAATCTTTGGTACAGTATCTAAAGAATAAAGTAAAGAGAAAGGTTATACGGAATGTTCCATAATCTAGTACGGTTGATAGCCTGATGTATGCTCGACTATGTACTGAATAGGACATTGCATTCACTATTTGACTGTTTGGTCAATATCTGGTTAATCCAATTGTAGACCATTGGAATGTAGTCTAGCGAGCGTTGAGATACTAAAGGAAATTAAGGATTGTATGTTGACATATAGAAAAGTCAACAGACTAAACGTCGTAGGGAATTCAGATTAATATTTGAGCTATGTGTCAAGATGATCAAAAGTCCATTTATTGTTACAATTAATATCGTGGAAATGTGTTAAGAAGACACATGTAACTTCCTTGACTATGCATGCAGAGTGCATGTTATGGGGATACTTCATAGATGGTTTAGCTCAGATATTTGATTTTTGAGTTGTCTGTGGTTGATTAAGAGGCTAGACTTATTTGGTTGTATTGTGGTAATCTTCTTGTCGTGTTGTTTAATAACAATAAAGAATATCACAGGGTCTTAACATTTAAAGGTCAATTATTTAGTCATAAAGGTGTTGATACAAAATGTGACATTAATAGATCGAAGTTTGGGGTGAAAAATGGATCCCAATTAGTGTGGATCAGATCGATATTGGCCTTGTGATGAGAAAACCTGATATGAAAGTTATATAAAGGTTAAGGTCTCCTGTAGCTGCTCATATCAATCGTAAGTATACAGAATTTTTGACCATTTAAAAGATCTTATTTATTGAGAAAACTGTAGAAATACCTAAACTACGTGTCGGTAAACACTTTCTATAAAAGGTTCCAGGATATTCGTGATCATTTGGAGCTCGGTATTGATATCAAAATTAGAGATGGAACCGAAATTAGATATTCCATATTACTTTTGTTTTTAATCCTTTCATGTTATCCTAAAAACGTAATAAGATCTATACTACGTATTACATCTTGGCCCCTGAATTCTTCAATTCGGGAGTTACTTAAGTTGCTAAATATTTGTTCCTTATCATCCGTTTTGGTTAGCTTCTAATGCCACTGAGCCTTTTTTTTTTTGGTTACAACCTAAAGAAATTTAGATGACAACTTGAGAACAACTTTCATCTATAATTATACTTATATTTTTCAGATATGACATTAATAAGTGTAGTTAAAGATTTTGTTAAGATATGATCATTTGTTTTATAGAAAGGGTTAAACATTAACTATTATAACGATAATGCAAAGTAAAATCACTACTAGCGGGCCTCCATCTCCCAATTAACTCTATGCCGAGCAAAAGGTAATCCATTTAAACTTTAACCGTGATGTTATCAAATAAGCAATCTCTTTTCCTTCAAAGAGAAAATAGCCTCCTCATTTTGTATTTTCCGCGTGAAGAGTAAAAGCAACTGAACGTATATTATTACATTGGAACATCACAGAGGAAATGAAAGCTATATTATTTCTGAATCAAGATTTCTTGAAGTACTTAAAACTCAAAATAACAAATTCGCGTATTGAAATTATCATATAATCACACCATTATGAACCTCTCATATTAAATTTAGTTGGTAAAACTCAAATAACAAGTTCACATATTGAAATCTTCATTTGAGTTGATTAAATTAAAATAAAACTTAAAATTTGATGAAATTTTCAGTCAACTTGTATTGTTTCCTCAGATTCACTTTGTAATGGTTGTGCTCTTATTTCTTTTTATACAAAAAAAAGTATATACCAAGTATGATGATTTTTGTCTAATTGAATTGTTTGAATAGAAAGTTAAGCGTACGACTTTTTGTTACACACACATGCTTGCTGACCCGTCCATGGTTGAAGATTTGGTTAAGTAGAAAAGTTGGTCCAGAACCAAAAGATATTTCATTCGAGCTTGAGTTCCTCTTTTCTCCAGAAAGATAATGAAGAATGAGAGGCGTGACGTGGATCACCGTGAGGCAGACACCTAACATTGCTAGTTATTACTTTGCTGTTGTCTATCTGAATGCTGACAGCAAGGCTTGCTTACCGAAACTCGGCATGTTACACTTATTTCAAGAAGTTTGGCGAATACTTTATTACTTAAATCTAATAGTATCTCTCTGCATTTTCTGTAGTTACAGTACAGAATCAACAATTACCTCTTTAGATTAAGAGGGCAATTTGAAATGAAATTTCATATGAATATTTAAATTACAGAATACAATTGCGTCCATAATATTCAGAACACATTAGAATAAATATGATAACAGCAATGGCACATTCAACCGATGACCTACAATCGAATCAGAAATGGACAGAGGTGCACATGCTTTATATAAATAGACAGCGAGGACTGCGGTTGAGGTCGCGAGAAGCAACACTTTATCGTTTGTTTTTTAACTTCTTCCAACTGTCTGCATTAGCGCATGAAAGAGATTGATTGATCTTGTTATTATAGTAAGTATTTCTCATTAATATAACAATTAATTCCTCAGCATTATTATCCTCGAATATAATCCCGTGGACTTGCCAACTAAAACGTCGGTGAAGGACAGAGGTTGCAGAGCTGACTTAAACAAAATCTCCACTGACATTAACACCGACGAAGCGCTGTTCTAAGTTAATTAAGAGAAACTTCGTGCCGCTGTGTTTTACCATTCACTGTCTCCGATTGATATTCGTGCTCGTTGGAGGAGCACGTCAAGTGCTTTTATATGTTGAAGGTTTCGAGATCAAATTTTTATGAAAACATTTCATTTCAATTATTACGTATTACGTATTACCCCCTCTTATTCAAAATAAGTGTAATTTTAGATAGATGCACACTTATTAAGAAAGTTAGTGAAATGTTTGATATATCCTTATTAATTACATGTTGAATTGTCCTAAAATTGTAATCTGTATCATTAGAATGTGAGAGAAATTAAAGAGTAATTTTAAAAATAAAATTATAAACATGCATGAAAAATCGTGAATGATATTTTGAATAATTAAAATATCTCTAAAACGACACTTATTTTGGATAGGAGGGAGTAGTTATTATGTGCAAAGTTTATTTAATATGCAATATTCAATTATAAAAAATAACAATTTTAAAACTATTTAACCTTTTAACATTTTTTATTTAGCATCTACTTTACAAAATTTTAATTTAGTTACCAACTCTTAGAAATTCGTACAAAATGTTAATTGATGTGATTAACAGATGGATAGTTACGTAATATTTGTTGTACCCGCTACATCAACTAAAAACTAATAAAAATAATAATTTTTACTTGAGTTGTATAAATTTTAAAAAGTATGCCAATAAATTGAAATTTTTAAAATTTTAAGTACTAAATAAAAAAATTATAAGAATTTTTTTTAGGGAAATTATAAGAAGTTAAACACTTTAAAATTTATTAGTTTTATAAGAAATCTATTTAATACCTACACTGCTACATATCAATTGACACACAAAAAAATTATTATGTCAAAAATAATGTCTTATGTAACAAAGATAATAGAATGTTTTGTTTGTTTTATTGGTCACGCAAAACTAGCGTACAAGATTTAAGAAAAATTAAGTTGGATTTTAAGATATTATTCATAGCTTAAAATCACCAAGCCCATTGGGTCCAAAAAGCAATGGGGTTAGCCTAGAAATAGAAGTCTAATAAATGCTTAGTTGAAGAATTACAAATGCCGAAAGAAATATACTAAATTTGTGGAAGTCTACGACATCAAAGTTGAGAAAATGGTGGAAAGTAGTTAACAAAAATATGGTGGAAGGAGTTACTTAAGCTGAATTATTGGATATTTAAGTCAAGGAGATAGTACAAATAGTTAGCTAAAATGTAGGGAAGTGAACAATTATGGCAAAAACTATTTTAAGGATGAGAGGATTATAAATTTACCAAGTTATGGCAAAAATCGGTTAAGGATGAAACGAGTATTAATTCAGCAAAATCGGTTAAGGATGAAACGAGTATTAATTCAGCAAGTTAAGGAAAAAAACCACTTAAATGTAAGAGGACTGTAAACAGTGACGGAGCTAGAAATTTAAAATAAGAGGGCCTAGATA